>VZTQ01007671.1:195117-238633 GCA_013400755.1 Pelecanoides urinatrix | reverse complement strand
CCGCCCCCGCCGGGCTCTACGGCCGCCGCTCCCCCGCCCCCTACCCGCCGCTGCCCCACGCCTACGGCGCCGGAGCGCAGCTGGGCGCCGCCGACCCCGGACCGCGGCACGGCGCCTACCCCGGCGGCCCCGACAGGTTCGTCCCGGCGCTCTGACCCAGCCCGGGAGAGGCCGGGCGGCCCGGCGGCGTGGACCGGAGCCCCGGAGAGGGGCGGGCTGCGGGGCTCGCCCGGCGCCGCTGGACCCGGGACCGCCCTGGAAGATGCTGGAGGACCTCGGGCTGCGCCTCTGCATCCTGCCACCTGCCCGGGCCTCCCGGCGAGGAGCGCCGCCGCCAGCCGGGAGGGTCTGGGGGTCCCTGCCCAGCCCCGTCCGCTCTTGCCAGAGGAGCCCTAGGGGATCCCAAGTGCCTGGATGGGGCAAACAGCCCTTTCCTCTTCTACAGCCTTTCCTGGGACAGGTGCTGAAAACTTCCTGCCAGGCTCCCACTCTCCCAGCACACCCAGCTGGGCCCGCTGGTCTACCCGGGAAGATCTCATTTTAAAAAATCTCTGTGCTGTTGACGATTTTATTTACGGAACAAAACATCTGCTGGGGCGGGGGAGGAGGGTGTCAGAAGGAAGCTTTCACTGGCCTCGTGCAGCCAAAGCTGTAAAAGCGGGATGCGTGGCACTAACGTGGTGGTGTGTCCCTGATGTTGCGCGGGGCTATCGCATTCGTGCCAGGCTTCGTACCAACAATGCGGTCAGGGCTGAGGAAGGTTTGGATGCTGGCGTTGCAGCCAAACGCAGCAAGTCGGATCCTTCTGGGGGTCATGCTGTGTGCTGCAGGGGTGGGAGAATGGTGGGATTGGAAGTATAAAAACTTTCAGCATGAGCATGCTTAGCCCCTGGAAGAGAGATGCAGCGAGGTCGTGGGATCTCTGCCCTTGCAGGTCTTCCCAACTTGATTGGACAGTGTCTGAGTGACCTGATCTGGCTTTGGAGTTGGATCCAACATTGAATTTGGACCTGCTTTGAGTGGAGACCTGGTCCAGAGGTCTATGGAGGTCCTCACATCCTAGATTTTTTTGATGCTAAGGTCAGCCCAGCTCTGTCTGTAGCCCAGAGAAATAAGTATCTATGGGGGGAAAACTTTCCTTCCTGAAAAAAGTGAGAGAGGCAGGACACGGTGTCTTTTCATCTTTGATTGCTCCTCTTTCAAGCTTTCCTAGGATGGAAAAAAGGCTAGAGGAAAACATGGAGAAGGGACAACTGATAGGAACGGCTGTGAGAGCCAAAGGCTTGAGAATAGATCCATGGGGGAACTCAAGCAAATCCCTCCCAGCAGACCCCACCACCCCTGGAAGGGGCCCAGAGAAGTGGTAGATGCCCAGGGTTCTATCTGAGGCTGTGAGCGGAGAGGGAGCAGACGTAGCCCTGCTACTGTCCAGATCTCCTTATCCAGCTCCTTTTTCCTGTGGAGGCAGGAGCCTGTGTCACCAGGGCCAGGAGGACGTAGGTGTCTGGTACTGCAGCTTGGTGGGGCCTTGAATGGGGAGAGGTAAGGTGGAAAGTGCAGCCAGAACCTCAGCAGGAGATTTGGAGGAGCAGAGACGGTGTACATACACCAGTCTCTCCCACCACAAAAGGGTACAGGTCATGGTATAACTCAGGCTGGAAGAGACCTTGGGAAGTTTCTGTTCTGACCTTGTGCTCAAAGCAGGGCAGCTATGAGTCAGACCAGGTTGCTCAGGGCTATCTAGTTGAGTCCTGACAACCTCCAAGGATAGAGACAGCACAGACTCTTTGGGCAAACTGACTGTCCTCATGCGGCAGAAGTTTCTCCTTGTATCCATTCAGCACCACTGTAGTCTCATTTCATGTCTACTGTCTCTTGTCCTGCTGCTATGTACTGCTGCAAAGAGCTCTGATCCCATGAAGTCACCTGTACCTTCTGTTCCATGGAGTATTTTTCAGATGAGGTCCTCAGCAGGATGAAATTTGTGTAGAGGCAGGTTCCTTGCTTTCTCTGGGTGCTAAGGTCCAGGTATCCAAATGGGACATGAGAGGGAGGAAATGGAGTGGAGCAGGAAGGTGGTTGAGTGTCCCCACAGCACAGTTTGGGGTGGAGTAGGCGTCTGCAATAGGTGGACAGGAGAAGCTGTATGGCTGCCTTCCATGAGGCCCTGAGGTCGGAGATGAGTGTTGGATTCAAGGCACCCATCCCTCTCTCAGGGCGGTCAGGATGGCATGTGGTGGGTAATTGACCACATGGGCTGGGAGGCTGGAGCTGGCCTGGTACTGCTGCCCCTTGTCCAACTGGACCTTTTTGTGGTACTGCAGGAAACTCTGCTGCATGTAGACAGAGCTGGGGAGGTTGCGTTGTCATCCATGGGGGGCACAGGCGACAAGTGTACGCCTCATCCAGATCTTTGGTGTGGTGAGATGAATCAGATTTTTCCTTCCTTGCTTCCCCTCCTGAAGAGCTGTCTTCTCTCGATGTCCTTCCTGTTCCTGGCGCGTCCAGAAGCTGCTTCCATCCTGGAGAGAGCAGAGTCCTGCCTCTGTGGCTTGGCTGCCTCAGCCTGGGGCAGGTCTCCTTGGCAGCCGTGCTAGCTCCTTTCCCAACTTCTCCCTTCACCAGCTGGAAGAGAAGCCATACACCTGGCTGTGCCAGCTCTTAGTTTTCTTGACTGCTGGCTCTCTGCTTTCATCGGCTGCAAGGACTGGACTATGTCCCTTTGCTAGCAAGTCATGCTGACCTTTTTCTGGTTTGGGGGTAGCTGGGAGAGGGATTGTCCTGCCTCTTAATGCCTGCCTTCCTTCCTTCCTATAGGAGCAGTTACCAATGTGGACCGGATTGTTCTCCTGAGCCTAGCGGTCTTCTGGCCCTTGTTCCGCATTACTTCAACCTGATTTTATTCTCTGCTCCAGCCCTGGTGCTAGTCTAAGGTTCGGTCTAAAAAAAAAGGTCATCAGTGATGATACAGGTCTTGTGTAAGCTGCTCTTGACCTCAGATAGCACCCGTAGCAAGTTCAGGGAGCAAAACTCAGTGTCTGGAGAACATGCATGATAGATCTTGATGACTCAGAAGCTACAAATTGGGTAGGTTCAGTTGTGTATTGTTTGCAGATAAGATCTCGATGCTTGTTCTCATTTCTTTCCAGACCTTTTATACCTACAAGCTAGGGAAACCAGACATACCTAGAAAGTATACTTTCTGAAGCAGGTGGAGTGATTGAGCCTGTTGCATCAAGGGCCTGAGACACATGGCCACAAACTGCTTAAACTTCAGCCACAAGCAGCTGGAAAACCTGGGCTCGGTGAAGAGCTACATGGACCCTTCAAGGGACTCTACATTTGTGTGGGGTCTCTCTCCTTTGGGGTTTTCGAGATGAAGATAAGACAAAGCTATACCGGCCCTGTGCTAATGCTGGCAATACTCCAACCCCCTGCTTGCGGCAGGCCTGGAGACACCAGAGATCCCTTCCCACCAGCACTGCTGTGGTTTTGTGGCTATCGCAACCTCTCCGAGCTGTCATGGAGGCTCAGATGCAAAGGGTGGGCTGAACATCACAAATCTGTCCAGGCTCTGCCTTGTGGCAGCAGGGTGTGCTGACCCTGTGTTTGTGCATGTGGCTATGTGTCTCATGCCACTGCGTGACCCCTGACAGAGGAAGATATGGTTGTCGCACCCTTGGGGAGCCGTGGGGTTGAGCCTGTCTTTGAGGATATGGGGATATGTCATGGGGATATGTCAGACAATTGGATCTCAATATATGCTTGTGCCATGGGGATACGTTAAACATTTGGATTTCAATATATTTTTGGCTGGCACTTCGCCTGTAATTCTCAGGCACCATCCAGAATAAGGAAAATTTTGATTTCTGGAAGCTTTATTGTAAATATGTGAGGGCCTTTCTTTTAGCAAAGTTAGTCTAAGTTTCAAACTAGTCTTTTGATTTCTGGGAGATGAGTCCAATAAGTTTGGGTTATAACCCTGTAGGAAACACTAAATGTAAGCACTGATGAGAAGAGAAGGGCCCTCAAAGTGCTCACTCCTCAAAGGACAGAGCCTCTTTGTTCTTGTTCTGCCCGAGTTCTGGTACGATCAGGCCCTGTGCTGACTTTCAGAAAGAGGTGGATTGTTACAGCCTAGGAGAACATTTTATTATGTATTGGAGATTTTTTGTATTCACTCTTCTACTTCAACTTGTAATGGAAATAAATCTTTGTTCTGTTGTTTGTAATGAAGTGTCTCTCTAAGTTTTTCAAGCCTTCCCTGCACTCCTGAGACCAGGAGAGCAATGCTATAGAGCAAGATGCGCGTCACGTGCTGCTCCTTGCATTTCACTGTGTCTGTCTTTCTTACCTTGGCTTTTTTTGGTCTGCTGGGATTGCTGAAGACATCAGAGGGAGGGAGGAGGCAGTAAGACCAGGCCAGAGGTGGCTTACCAAACTTCTGCAACGCCCTGAGTCACCAGTCTGCTTTCAAGGACTCCTGCCAGGCCAGAGGCATGCCCCGGACATCCATGCATGGAGCTTCAGCCCAGCCAGGTGCCTCTGCTGAAAAGGGGCAGGTAGGGAAGCCTGTGACAGGAACATGAGCTGAGAGATGGGCAGGGGAATCATGCCTGGCATTAATTACTCTCTGATTGCTCCAGCATGGAGCCAGGCCAGCTGGAGAAGGTTTTAAGTCTGGAGACAACGTTATGTTGCCTGTCCTGTGGCAGCAGCACCAGAAATGCTTGGTCTTGCCTCTTGCACCCCAGGCCAGTGAGGTTTTTTGGCTGCAGAGGTGGAGTTCCCACAGCTGCGGGCTGACACCATGTTCACCTTGTGCAGCAGCAACATCTGTGGGAACAATTCATCAAGCAACAGCCATGGGGGATGTAACAGGCCTTCAGGGGCAACTCGGCTAACTGCACCCCTCAGGGCCGTGATCTGGCTTGCACATGGCTAAGACAATGGCAGATGTTGCCCCTTCTCCTGCTGAGAAGGTGGTGACTGGCTTCCTGAGGGGTTTTGAGGGAAAGCGAGCTCTGCAGCTGGTGCCCTGTCAACTGCCCAAGCTGCCTGGAGGGCTGTGAATAAGATGGGAACAGGTAGTTTAATCTGCTAAATTATCAAAGAGCAGATAGGAAGGTCTACTTCAATAGCTCTGGGACGCCCAGGTATGATTTATCTGCCTTTGGAAGAGGCCAAGAAGTGCATCAAATTTATGAGAAAGAGTAGGTAGGGGAGGCAGCTGCCATTTGGCAGAGGGAGTACCTTGGAGGGAGTCCAAAGCTTGTGAGTTGTAGTTAGAGGTCAGTCGGCACAGCTGGAGATGGGCTTTAGCTGCATCCGTTACCTAGAACTGCGATGCCAGCATTAGTGATCAGAGACACGTCCCACTGGTGCAGCGCCCAGATGTGAACTGATGTGAGCACGGGAAGGCTGATGCTCGTTGGGGGACTGACTGTACAGAGTCTGGTGCATGGGGATACAGTGGCCCAGGTCGGCATAAGGAATTGCTTCACACACTTGTCTTAGTGTAGGCCTGGAGCCCTGATTCATAGGAGGCACCATCTAGACATCAGAGCTGATTTCTCAACTCACTCCTCCTGTTAGAATTTATGTCTTCTCCGTGTCCGAGGCCAAGAAGTCAAGGTGGGAGATAGTGGCATCAGCTATACCTGGAGGCTGGGGTTGTTTCTGGGAGCTATGTTTGGATCTTGTTCAGTCACCCCAACCCCTCTTTGTGGGAGCAGACTGAGAGGGAGGGAACAGGGGTCACGGCAGGGAGCCCCAGCTCAGGGCTGCCGGACTCTGAACTCTCACCACCTCCATCAGTATTCGAACACAGGGTGCAGCTGGTGGTCCCTCGGGCGTATAGGGACCAATAATGTAGTGGGCATGAAGTACCTTTGCCACGCTGCTTGGGCCAAGAGGCTGTATCCTAGCCTCTTCTGCTGATTGGAAGCCCATAGGGTCCTTGCATGTTCAGGGCCAGATGTCTGGCTGAAAGTGGCCATGGAGTAAGCAGGAATGGTAGCTATGGGCTGGCTCAGAGGAGCTCGCTGAGCCCACTGCTAGCCGTTCTTTTTCTGATGCCATGAAGCTCAGATTTGCTAGCTAATTAGGAATTTGCAAAGCTGTTGTCTGGATGTGAACTAACCAAATTGACAAAGGAGCTAATGAGCAGCTTCTGAACTTTTTGTTCAAAGACAGTCCTGAGCCAGCACCAGAGCTCTTGGTCTGATGGCAGAGACGCAGCTCAGTTGGTGCATGAAGCCCTCTGAGTCAATTATACCCGTGGCTGGCTCTTGCAAGGAAACCGTCTGCATCTCATGTTGACCTCTTCCACTTGCAAAAGGCACTCATGAGTCCAGGCTGGCACCTGGACAAACAAATTCTGTCCTAGGCTTCATACCACTTCTGTAGCTCTATGTTTTAGCACATAGTCTGTCACCATGTTAGTGCTCAGTGGAGTGCTGGGCCCAGTCTTGGCCAATTAAACAGTGGGTCCCTGGCCACCCCATCCCAACTCATCATACCAAGTCTGGGATAGGCTAGCCAAAAAGTAGCAACCACGGAGATGTCTGCTGTGATGGGAGCAGCAGGAGGCGGTGAGCCCACTGGGAGATCTTGCTGTGTGGATGAAAATCTGGCCATCTCATATGAACATGTGGGGGATCCCCAGAGCCATGGCAAAATGGCACATTATTTAGCTGTGAGCATTCAAAAACTGGGTTGTGTAAGTGACAGCCCAATTCCGGACCCTGGAAAAGAATATTTGGCTTCGCAAATATTCCCCTTGCTTGAATGCTGTAGTGGGATGGATCACGGTCCAGTTGTTTAAGTAGTGGCCAGTTGGCTGTAGGCATAGATGTGCCAGTGTGAATTTGTTCTCTTCCTAACTCTTGTCTGTCCCTTCCTGTGTAACACTCAAAATCTTGTTACGGACAGATGTAGTTTAACTCCAGCCGGCAACTAAGCCCCACACAGCCACTTGCTCACTCCACCCCAGTGTGATGAGGGAGAGAATTGGAAGAGTAAAAGTGAGAAAACTCGTGGGCTGAGATAAAGACAGTTTAATAGGTAAAGCAAAAGCCACACACACAAGCAAAGCGAAACAAGGAATTCATTCCCTACTTCCCATCGGCAGGCAGGTGTTCAGCCATCTCCAGGAAAGCAGGGCTCCATCGTGTAACGGTTACTTGGGAAGACAAATGCCATCACTCCGAACATCCCCCCGCTTCCTTCTTCTTCCCCCAGCTTTATATGCTGAGCATGATGTCATATGGTATGGGATATCCCTTTGGTCAGTTGGGGTCAGCTGTCCCAGACGTGTCCCCTCCCAACTTCGTGTGCACCCCCAGCCTGCTCGCTGGTGGGGTGGGGCGAGGAGCAGAAAAGGCCTTGACTCTGTGTAAGCACTGCTCAGCAGTAACGAAAACATCCCTGTGCTATCAATGCTGTTATCAGCACAAATCCAAAACATAGCCCTGTACTAGCTGCTGTGAAGAAAATTAACTCTATTCCAGCCAAAACCAGCCCAACAGCAAAGGGGAGACTGTAAGTGAAGCCAAGCGGGTTTACCATTACTACATGCAAAAGATTTAACAATATAACATTTTCAATTATTAGTCTTACAGTCCAGATTAATACAGAAAAACCTCAGTAATGCAGCTGACATTGCTGTACATACACAAAAAAATATTCTTACTATCTACCCGTGCTTTTTGATGTTATGTTCACTCTTCCTGTGTCCTGAGGTTGATGGCCGCAGGGGTGGAGAGGAGGGGGTCTTACAACAAGTTACCAGCATCCTGATGTCTTCAATAGGCAGATCATGATGTTCCTGGTGTAGGTTTCCTTCTTTTCATCAGTAGGCACATGGTGTTGATGGTGATGATTTCTTCCTTCTCACTCTTGGGGTTCACTTGAGTTTATTTGTTGTTATATGTTGTTTTTCAATGGTTCCCAAATTGGTTTTTTTTCCTGTTCTCCTTGTTTTCTCTAAAATTGCCCTTACTTGAATAACATGGGTCTGCACTCCTGCAGCAACAAGTAACTGACCACTGCGATAGGCTGGGACCTATGGTGTTGCCCTGGAATGACAGACCGTTCAAGCCACACAAAATGAGTAATTGTTATCAGTATAAATGAAAACAAATGCAGGTGCTAGTTACCTGACCACTGATTGGTGTCACAGCCAAGTAAGCTAAAATCAGCTCAGGCCAAGACAAGACCAGCCAAGTCCCAATCCTCCGCACTGTGAGGGCAACACAAAGTCATGGTCCCTGAATAATAACATATTTGCAAGCTGCATTTAAGGCCAGGTCCTATCTACTGCCACAACCAAGAGACCACACACCAGTGGGCTGGGAGAGGACTGTCTCTTGAGGTGTGCAAGGTTTGTTCTTCTTTCTGTTGTCTCAGGGCTCTACATCTGTTGTGTTCCAGTCTCCTGTGCTGCCAGCGGGCAGGTCTTGAGGGGTGTAAGTGAGACAGATGCAGGGAGAAGGTTCTTCTGCTGGGCTTGTGTCCACTGGCACCAACCAGAGTCCTCACTGTGAGATGGAGGCTGGGAGCAGGGCTGAAGGATGGGGAAACATGGAGAGGCAGTGGAAATCTCAGCATCTCAACTCTTACCGTGGATTTTCTGCTGACGAGCGATCAGCTACATGTGACTTCGTCAAACAAAAGGAAATACGGATGGGAGAAGTCTGAATGCAGCCCCGTACATAAGAGCTCCCACCGGTGTAGGATCCTAACAGCCCTGAATGCCAGCTCTGTGGGAAGGAAAAGCAGAGGGGAGATACAAAATTTCCCTGAAAGACCTGCCTGAGCTTGTGGTTGCTGAGGTCTAGTCACAGAATGGGGGGTCCAGCCTTTTCTTTCACTAAGTGAACTACAGCTAATGTACATTACTTGCTTGAGCACAGTGCAGGGGAGTCTGAGTTGTGCACCTGAGCAAAAATGCTTTTTAGCAAATGCACTTCAGATTGACTGGGATAATTACCCTAAACCGAAGAAAAATGCAGCAGAAAGAACTCCAAGCCCTGGCCCTTTTCCATGCATGTAGCACCTCAAGGAGCTCTGGGGGCTGTAGTGGGTGGAGTTTGGCTGGGCAAGAGGAAAGTGGGCTGGGTGGTCACATGAAAATCCCATATTCTCCAGATGTCCTCACATGGCTTTGTACAAAGGCTGACTTCATGCTGTGGTTCCATTCTCCAGGCAAGAGCAGAAATGACCAAGTTGGCCACTGGTGCCCAGTGAGTGGTCCCACTCTGCCATAGTGTGAGAGGCCATGCCTGGAGTATTATTGTTAATATTGGTGGCTTTATTGATGGAGGAAGCAGAGGATGATTCAGGGCTTAGACATTTATGCAGGGAACATTTTTTAAAAAAAAAAAAAAGTCATATTGCGAAGAACAGTTTTCCTTCTCGGGTCATCTCTTTTGTATTTTGTCTTCACATAGGTTTTCTCCTCCCCTTCCCTTCTAGAGAAAAGGCAAAAGAAAGCCCATTTGAAGCAACCAGGGCAAATGGTTTCAAGCCTTCCCACTTAAGCGGATGTAAGATATACTCCCTCTCTGCCACAGTAGGAGCTAGACTTAAATTTATCAACACTACCAGCAGTGCAATAATTAACACTGTAACGAACGAAATCCTCACCTTTGCNGGGCGGCCGCCTGCCTGCCAGCGCAGCCCCGCGGCCGGCCCCGGGGACGCGGGGCCGGTGCTGCCGCCAGAGAGCGCTGCCGGATCGCGCTGCTGCCGGGCCCGCCGCTGCCGGCCGCGGCTGGCGGGAGGGAGGCCGGCCGCCGTGGGTTCCAACGCTTCGGAAGCCTGCAGAAGCCTTCGCAGGGCGGCAGCGGCTGCTTTGGCTGCGGCGTTGGTTTCATCCGGGGGCTCACCCGGCGCTGGCTGCCTGCAGAGCCCATGGAGCTGCGTGCTGGGGTCGGGCGGCCCGTGGCCCGTTCGTTGCTCGGGGTGTTTCCCACTGGAAATGCAAAGCTACTGCTTTGGGTACCTGGAAATTGGTGGCTAATTCTTGCACAGAATGCAATGTTTAGCTACAAAAACGCAGCACTAGAGCTGCACCTTCAGTCTGCCATTAAACATTTCGACAAACAAGCAGTAATTTCCAGGGGCATGTAATTCTGCGCTCAAGCCACATTTGGTGCTTTTGCAAATTACTCGGAAGATGGCATGTACAGAAGAGGGTTGAAAAAAGAATCATTAGTAAGGCTACGAAACTCAGATCACGCCGCTTACCACACAAGCTGTGTCTTCGTTTCTTTGCTCTGCATTTTCTGTTTTTCATCAGTGAAAACCTTGGGCAGTCTGAGGAAGACAAAGGCACAATCATGCTCAAAGCTCCAAGTCCATCCAGATGGATTGAGTTGCAGCTGGTGGGCTGAGGCAAGTGGCCATTCCTCCTGCTTGACGTGGATGAGCCCACATCTGGAATACTAGGCCCAGTTAGGGTAACCCCGTAGAAAGAGAACATTGTTACACTGCATCCCAGCTGAGGCCATCGAGATCATAGGGCGCTGGAGCATAGGACAGGCTGAGGGAATCGGGTTTGGTCACCTGGAGAAGAGAAGGCGAGTGAGGAGTCTAACTCGCAGTCCTAAAGAGAAGATGGAGCTGGGGTCTTTTCTGAAGTACACCGTGATGGGGCAAGAGGCAATAAGCAAAAGCTGTGACGAGGGAAAGTGTGGTTGGACACAAGGAAAAACCTTCTTCCCATGTGAGTGGGGCAGCCCTGGGTTGGGGACCAGAGAGGGGGGGATCTCCAATCTTGGAGATGGTCAGCACTTCAGTGGAAAAAGCCCTAAACACTCTGGTCAGAGTTAGCCATGCTTTGAGCAGAGGTTGGATTCATGATTTCCAGAGATCTGTTCCCACTTAACTTTTTCTACAGTTGTATGATTTCCTGGTGAAACAGGAGAGCCAGGCCAGCCGGTGGAGCACTGCTGAACCCAGCTGGGCACATAGCTGCGGTCCATGGCAGCCCTGGCAGTATTAGAGAGGTATTTATTTAAATGGCGAACACAGAATAGGAAGGATCGGGAAGGATGCTTTTATGTGTATAAAGCACCTATCGCCATATGGATAAACATTCTTTGGAACCACTCTGACGGCAGAGGTAAGAACAGGAGTCAGCAACTTACAAGCCACATGCTGTCAGCAGGAAACGGTGGCCAAAGAGGGAGTGGGTATTTGCTGTCACCAGCATTTACTGCTTAAAGTCAATATTGGTGAATCAACCAGAAAGCTTTCTTATCTCTGCAAGNACAGTGCAGGGGAGTCTGAGTTGTGCACCTGAGCAAAAATGCTTTTTAGCAAATGCACTTCAGATTGACTGGGATAATTACCCTAAACCGAAGAAAAATGCAGCAGAAAGAACTCCAAGCCCTGGCCCTTTTCCATGCATGTAGCACCTCAAGGAGCTCTGGGGGCTGTAGTGGGTGGAGTTTGGCTGGGCAAGAGGAAAGTGGGCTGGGTGGTCACATGAAAATCCCATATTCTCCAGATGTCCTCACATGGCTTTGTACAAAGGCTGACTTCATGCTGTGGTTCCATTCTCCAGGCAAGAGCAGAAATGACCAAGTTGGCCACTGGTGCCCAGTGAGTGGTCCCACTCTGCCATAGTGTGAGAGGCCATGCCTGGAGTATTATTGTTAATATTGGTGGCTTTATTGATGGAGGAAGCAGAGGATGATTCAGGGCTTAGACATTTATGCAGGGAACATTTTTTAAAAAAAAAAAAAAGTCATATTGCGAAGAACAGTTTTCCTTCTCGGGTCATCTCTTTTGTATTTTGTCTTCACATAGGTTTTCTCCTCCCCTTCCCTTCTAGAGAAAAGGCAAAAGAAAGCCCATTTGAAGCAACCAGGGCAAATGGTTTCAAGCCTTCCCACTTAAGCGGATGTAAGATATACTCCCTCTCTGCCACAGTAGGAGCTAGACTTAAATTTATCAACACTACCAGCAGTGCAATAATTAACACTGTAACGAACGAAATCCTCACCTTTGCATCTCCAACGGAGCAAAACGTTCATAAAAATGAGGTGCCTTCCTCGTCTTCAACAGCCACCACATCCCCGCTGTTGACAAGCTGAGCGAGATGTGGCGAACCACGCACAGGACTCTCTAGCAGCCACCAGGACAAGCGTTCACCGTGCCGCAGCCATCTCCGCGGGGCCGGGTCGTTTCTGCGAACGGGTCTCACGGGGACAGAGCCTTGCCACCACCCGCCCAGCCCCCGGGGACGGACCCCCCACGCGCGCCTTCCCGCTGCCCTGGCCCCGCGGAGGGGGCGGCCGCCTGCCTGCCAGCGCAGCCCCGCGGCCGGCCCCGGGGACGCGGGGCCGGTGCTGCCGCCAGAGAGCGCTGCCGGATCGCGCTGCTGCCGGGCCCGCCGCTGCCGGCCGCGGCTGGCGGGAGGGAGGCCGGCCGCCGTGGGTTCCAACGCTTCGGAAGCCTGCAGAAGCCTTCGCAGGGCGGCAGCGGCTGCTTTGGCTGCGGCGTTGGTTTCATCCGGGGGCTCACCCGGCGCTGGCTGCCTGCAGAGCCCATGGAGCTGCGTGCTGGGGTCGGGCGGCCCGTGGCCCGTTCGTTGCTCGGGGTGTTTCCCACTGGAAATGCAAAGCTACTGCTTTGGGTACCTGGAAATTGGTGGCTAATTCTTGCACAGAATGCAATGTTTAGCTACAAAAACGCAGCACTAGAGCTGCACCTTCAGTCTGCCATTAAACATTTCGACAAACAAGCAGTAATTTCCAGGGGCATGTAATTCTGCGCTCAAGCCACATTTGGTGCTTTTGCAAATTACTCGGAAGATGGCATGTACAGAAGAGGGTTGAAAAAAGAATCATTAGTAAGGCTACGAAACTCAGATCACGCCGCTTACCACACAAGCTGTGTCTTCGTTTCTTTGCTCTGCATTTTCTGTTTTTCATCAGTGAAAACCTTGGGCAGTCTGAGGAAGACAAAGGCACAATCATGCTCAAAGCTCCAAGTCCATCCAGATGGATTGAGTTGCAGCTGGTGGGCTGAGGCAAGTGGCCATTCCTCCTGCTTGACGTGGATGAGCCCACATCTGGAATACTAGGCCCAGTTAGGGTAACCCCGTAGAAAGAGAACATTGTTACACTGCATCCCAGCTGAGGCCATCGAGATCATAGGGCGCTGGAGCATAGGACAGGCTGAGGGAATCGGGTTTGGTCACCTGGAGAAGAGAAGGCGAGTGAGGAGTCTAACTCGCAGTCCTAAAGAGAAGATGGAGCTGGGGTCTTTTCTGAAGTACACCGTGATGGGGCAAGAGGCAATAAGCAAAAGCTGTGACGAGGGAAAGTGTGGTTGGACACAAGGAAAAACCTTCTTCCCATGTGAGTGGGGCAGCCCTGGGTTGGGGACCAGAGAGGGGGGGATCTCCAATCTTGGAGATGGTCAGCACTTCAGTGGAAAAAGCCCTAAACACTCTGGTCAGAGTTAGCCATGCTTTGAGCAGAGGTTGGATTCATGATTTCCAGAGATCTGTTCCCACTTAACTTTTTCTACAGTTGTATGATTTCCTGGTGAAACAGGAGAGCCAGGCCAGCCGGTGGAGCACTGCTGAACCCAGCTGGGCACATAGCTGCGGTCCATGGCAGCCCTGGCAGTATTAGAGAGGTATTTATTTAAATGGCGAACACAGAATAGGAAGGATCGGGAAGGATGCTTTTATGTGTATAAAGCACCTATCGCCATATGGATAAACATTCTTTGGAACCACTCTGACGGCAGAGGTAAGAACAGGAGTCAGCAACTTACAAGCCACATGCTGTCAGCAGGAAACGGTGGCCAAAGAGGGAGTGGGTATTTGCTGTCACCAGCATTTACTGCTTAAAGTCAATATTGGTGAATCAACCAGAAAGCTTTCTTATCTCTGCAAGACCAGTGTCTTGTGGGGGGGGAATGGCACTTCATTGACCTCTGGTGGCCTCTGGCTCTAAGTCGCTGGCCCAATTCTTTCTGCTCAGGTTTAGCTATGACTTCACTTCTGCTGAGGACCAGAAAACCCCCCTGGCTCAAAACATCACCCATGAACAACAGCCTGCCACAAATCACCCCTCATTGTCTGCAAATGTGGGGGACACCGATTCACAAGAGCAATTTGAGAAGTGGGAAGCCAGGGTGAACAAACCAAACAACCTCTCTTCTCCCATAGAGCTGGAAGCATGTTTCCTGGAAGGATATTGAAAGGTAATTGGCAGTGGACAGAGGAGAGTCTGCTTCTCCTGCATACGATGTCAGCTTCCCTTTCCTTAGCTGTCCTGTCATAGCTGTCAGGCCTCAGGATGGCTCCCCACGCTCTGCAGGACATGAGGAGCCCCATAGCTCACAGCAGCATGGTCAGCCCAGCCCAGCTGACATTAACAAACACCAAGCTGAATCTCACAAGTGAGGAGACAATCATAGTGGTCGTACCCACTGCATATTAGAGCATGTCTGCCTCAGTCTGCGTGGCTCAGGTAGCAGGTCAGAGAGTCCTAGAAGAGCCTCACGCAGCCCTTTCACCAGCACAGCACAGCAGGGAGGAGAGCGTTGTGCCAGGCGCTGACCCGGCTCCCTGTGCTGTCCCCATAGCTCAGAAGCCATCTCCCTGCACCCGTCACCCACTTTGCATCACCAGGAAGGCTACAGTCAGTTAATAGTCTCTGACGTCCCCCAGCCTTTGCCTTCATGTCAGACCCAGACCCTACTTGTCATCCCAGAGGGTGAAAATTTCCTTTATTGGACACTCTGGTAATAGCCCTGGGTAAAGACATTTCTCTGGGGCTCAGGAAGGAGGGAAAGGAGGGAGAAGGTCATGCATTGCATCTACAAAACAGCAGCCTCCCTCCTGTAGATACAGCCGCCCTTGCCAGCCCGTCCCCAGTTCCATTCAGACAGCAGGAGCTACCTCAAGCATGCACATGGACCCCCACATGTCCAACTTCACACCTGAACCCCATCTGTATAAGTAAGAGCTCTATTACCTGTCTCTCATCAGGGAAAGAAACAGTAAAAATGCTGATAAGAAGGACTTTATCTTTCCCTTGGTTATTTTGTGATAAGAGTTGTGGCTTGCAGGCACACCTTTCTTACTGGCTGCCAAAGAAGCCAGTTAGAGTGAAAGCAGCTCTAAGACAGAGTGCACAGTAGCCAGGGTGACTCCAGGACATCGTGGCCACAAAAGGCATCTCTGCAGAGATTGACGTAGGTGCTTTCTCTGGTTCCCACAGGGAGCTCCCCAGCCCAGGTAGTGCAGCACCACTGCCCATGTGTATTTCAGCAATGAGCGTTGCCCCGTGTTCACGGAGATCTCACCTTGCCAGGCCTTCGCCACCTCCTACAGCTCCACTGCAACACCGGAGAAGAGGGGACATGTTTGTTTTGTGCCCTCCTTGACTGATGGGGACTGTGAGATTAGTCTAAAGCCTCCTGGAAGTTGCTTCTCCCCAAAATCTAAAGAGCTCTGGGAACCAGGCAAGTCTAAATGTCTACAGACGTGGAGGTGGACAGCGTGGTTGATTCCCCCTCCCAGTGAGCACTGCAGACAGTTGGAGAGCTGGAAAGAGCTACCAGCTCTTACTGGCCTCCACCACAGCACGTGTGGGGCTCCACCAGGCAGAAGGGTCTCCTGGCCTGCCTGGCAGCAGCAGACCCTACAGCCCAGCCTCCTTGAAATGTGCTGTGGACACCACACTTGCAGGAGGACCCCAGCACAGCTTTTGTGATGGTACTCAACCTGCTTCTGGCTCCCCTTCAGGCCAGTGCAGTCTCAGTTGCCTTTACCCAGTGCCTTGGTCTGGGGTCAGTATCCTCCTCAGCTACAGCTCCCTCCGTGCTACAGTGCTTCTGCAGGCCCTCGGATTATGCCTTAAGTATTTGGTGTTATGAACAAGGTTTGGGTAGTTCATGGCAGAAGGTGAGAGATCTTGCTCTGCTCCCACCGGTATCAGTCACTCAAGGGGTGAGCGCAACCTTGCATTAGCTGAGATGTCTATGGAGACCAAAACAGTGCCAGGACATCTGCGTAGGGATACCTGTCCCTCCAGGAGCTGCCCGTGGGGAATGGGCTGCATTTGCTTGGTTATGGGGCAGCTGGATGCTTTCTGCTTTGACACCCACCAGGTGGTTTAGAGCTTCTGGTGGTGTAATTGCAGAGGTCATCCCAGGATTTTGGGGTGGGGAGGCTGTGCTAAGTGCTTCTGAGCACTTGCCCCTCATGTGACATCCCTGGGACCGAAGCACGGGCAGGTGTCTGTGATGTCCATCCTGTCACTGGAGAGGTGGTGTTAGTGGTGTCACCAGTGAGATGTCACATCTGCTGAGACACAGAGTCTTCAGGGCTCTGGGACAGTGGCAGCAACATCCCTGGAGACAAAAAATCCATAATTCCCCCAAATCGAGGGAGACCTCAGGGCCTGGCCAGCCCTGTTATCTCTGAGATAGGCTCTTGGTAAGTCAGATAATGGCAATAGAGACCTCCACCCCACCCCAAGAGGAGAAAGACCCTCTGTGTCAGGATATTACAGGAGCGTAAGAGAGCCACCGCCCTTGCCACACGCAGAAAGAAAAGACTGCAAGACTGGAAATGTGGGAAGAGAGAGAGAAGGTGCCCCATTCCTTCCTGGCTTGAGGAGAAATCCTACAGCAGCTGCACAGAGTGGCTCCTGTCTTTGCCCTAAATGGCATTTCCCAGCCAAGTTTCAGCCTGTCACACTCATCTGTTTTCAACCATCTTTTGTCTGCCTAATGTGGCGGCTCAGCAAGGTTGTAGTGAGGTTGCCCAGAAATTGAAAACAAAACACTTTCCAGTCTTTAGGAAAGCAAGCTGTTTAGTGGGGAGTAAAACAGACTGTGAGAAAGACCTTCAGACTGAAGATAATAACACAAAGTGCTGTAGGGTTTCTTGGGTGCAGGAAAAAGCCCAAGCCAGGCAGCTCCAGCCAGCTAAAAATCGTGGTGGTTTCAGCTTCGCAATGCCACCTGCATTTCTGCGAATCAGAAATGCCTTTCAGACATGCGGATGAATGCTGGTCTGTATGCCTTAACTGCAGTGGTGGGGCACCGTGCAGCCCTCTGTGGGACCACCACCCAGGTGAAACAGCCTGCCGGCAGAGAGGGCAGGGGGCCACGAGCTGCTGGCAATGGGCAACTCCCAAAGAACTGTCTTTGCACAAGCGGCTGCGTTCCCCCTTGTAACTGGAAAGAAGCGTAGAAAGCAGAGTGACCAGGAGAGTGTGGAGTTTATTACTCACAAGGAAGGAACTGGTCAAAATCATTCTGCAGTACTTATCAGTATTTGTCAGGCAGGAGTCAAAACATGAAAGTAAAACCCCAAACAGAAAATTAAAATAGAACATGTGTGCTGTATTCGTTATCTTCGTGGTCATTTTCCAGAGGAGTATTCAAAGCTTCTGGTATTTCTGCTTCTGCTGGTCTCAGCATCTCCGCTTCACCTATAAGGCATGTAAAACACAGATCATTTCGTATTGGGGGGCTCTCATGCGTTACCCCTCCATGCCCTGCTAAAGCCCCATGGCCAGGCTCCTGCGATTGCCTGTGATGTTAGGTAGCTCATGGTAGCTTGCCCGCTTTCCAAAGGACAGGGCAATCCCAGGGGTTGTGGAGGGGAGTTGGAGAGGGTAAGGCCCTGGTGGATTTAAAGGCAGGGGGCAAATAAATGCAGCCCTGATGCTTGCCCATTTCAAGATCTCAGGGCTGGGAGCTGGACTGGTGTGATGTGTCCCAGTCAACCCCAGTCCCCAAGATGCAGAATGGTTGTTTTCCATGGCATGAGGCATTGCACACCTTGCAGTGAGAGGCCTCTTATTCTCCCCTGGCACAGACATTGCTGGAAATGCAGTAATCAGGGGTCAGAGGATGCTCACCTCCTCTGATGCAGATCCTAGATTTTCCTGGGTTTGAAGCAACCTGCATGCTTGGCCCACTGACCGCTAAAGCAAACATGCTCTCTTCTTCCCAAGCCAGATCTGGGAGCAATTCCTGCTGGCCCAAGCTGCATTAACTGTAAATGGATTTCCCAAGCCCTGACAGCAATCTGCCATTCAGACCAGCTTAGTGCCCTCCGTGCCTCAGTCCTGGCAGGTCCCAAAGGGTTAGTCCCCCGCAGACACCCACCCCTTGCCCTAGTGCCCACCTTTCCCTCCCCCCCACCGCCGGTGTCAGCCCCAAAACTGAGTGGACTGTGGACAGAGTGTGTCCTGGCTTTGGCTCTCCCTGACCAGCTCTGGCCTCAAGAGACCGCATCTTCTCTCCACAGCATCTCTGCCCTAACTGGGCTCTTGGGAGATCCACACAGGTGTCCTTAGAACAAGGAGCTGTTTAGGACCAGGGACTACAGACCCCATGCCATTGACTCTAATGACAGTAGTGGGCTTTTTATCACTCCTCATGACTTGGAGAGCAGTATCTGCCCCCAGAACCCCAACATCCCCCCTGCCCCTTTCATAGCTACCCAAGTCACATTTGGTGGGGCAGGGACCCGTTCCCTAGTGGTGCCGTGGGCTGGTAGTTGATAAGGTGGGCAACCTTGGCTGACAGTCCTCAAGAGGAGGCACTGCACTACCCCCAAGCTGCCACGGGGCCAGCGGCTCTCCAGCAGCTCACCCATGGGATCCTGGATCCTGGCTGCCAGCTCCCCCTCCGCTGCTCCCGGTTGCATCCCGCTGACCAGGTCCTGGGTGGTCAGCATGGGCGGCTGTTCTTGATGCACTGGCTCAGGTGGTGCTGGCTTGGAGGGCGCTGGCTCAGCCTCCTCCTGTGGGTCAGGCTGGGGGTCTGGCTTTGGTTCTGACCCCGGGCTGGGCTCCACTGCCAGCTGGTGGCCCCGTCCTCGCCTGGCTCCTCTGCCTCTCCTTTGCCGTTTGTTCTTCTCCTGCTCCCTGCCAGTGGATTTCACTGGGGTGAAAAGTTAGGCGTGGGGTGGAGGACTTTCCCTCCTGCCCCGAGGCCACTTTGCCAGGCCCCCGGCTGTGATCACGACCCAGTTCATCCCAGTAGAAGCTGCACTTCTTCAGCCCTCCTCCCCAGCCCCGCATAGCAGCCTGCTGTGGCCGCACAGAGGGGCGGGAGCTTGGGCACCAATTTTTTCCACAGCCCCACGCTGTGGTTGAGGATTGTTGCCACCCAACTCACCACCTACATAACCCACCCCCCATCCATCTCTGCCCCCCGACGCCTGCCTAGACCTTCAGCGGCTACCAGCTGCAGGTCACCTTTCCCCACTGAGGACTGATGGGGCCCAGCTCAGCTCTGTCCTTGTGCAATGATGAGGGGCTGGGCTGCCATGCCTGGGCTCAGGCTCAGTGCACCAAGAAAATGACTCCACAGCATGAGCAAGATTTACCTCAGAACCCACTGAACTGAATCTTTCTTCTGGGCTTCTGCTTTTCTTTTCCGGAGCAGCTCCCGGTCTCTCAAGCGGCGGGTGATGATGACATCTACAAAGACAAATTGAGTGCTAACATGACATCCTGGACAAGGGACAATTCAATGCCTCCCTGCCTGGTGACAGAGCACTGATTCAAAAGGCCATGCTCTTTTTGTCATGAAGCAGGTCTTGATACAGAACTGCTTCGGCACTGTGCTTCCAGCTCAGCCTCGGTGGGTAAGATCCAATGACACATCACCCAAAGCTCCCAGGCTCCTGCGCTGAAAGTTACCCTAAATTTCTAGCTGCAGTTTTCTCCCTGCTGCAGCCTTGGGATGACCCTTGTCCAACCTACTCCCCACTGTAGGGACCTGGGGCCTGATGGAAGCACGGGGCAGGCTTTCCATGCCATGAGGAAACCGTGAAATCCCTTGGCCAGACATCACTACAGGCTGCAAGATAATTCTTTGTGTTTGCTCCATTGTTACCCTTTTCCTCAGCTGCAACTGGCCACTGCTGCAATTAAGATGCTTGTCTAAATAACTAACTAACGAGAAAGCCAGCCCTACAACATAGGAACAGGTCTGTGGGGGAGAGGGGGTGAGCCAGAGGCTTTCCCATACACAGATGCTCGTCTGTATTAGGCTGAGACCCTGTAGGGGGTGGTGACCCAACCAGAGACCAGAACAGGGCTAGTACACGCTGCTGGGAGTGTGGAGACTGGTCCCAAAGACCACACAAGCGGCCCCAAGCTGGTCTGCAGCTTTGAAGAAGACCTTGGCAGGGCTGAAGACAACTGACTTATGTGAGAAAGCTCTGATGCTGACTTTACCATTTGGGCAAGATGTGCAGGTTACCTACAGCCACCAGGAGGAAGGGGCAGCCCTGGGGTCCCAGTCACCCTGTGCAATGCCTTCTTAGGCCAAGATAAGTTGTGCCCGCCACACTGACTGCAAAAGGCTCCAAATGGCTTCCTGTGGCAAAGACATCTCAGCCATCTACACCTGGGCGAATGAATTCCTGAACTCCGTGGAAGCCAGTACTGAACTTCTTCCCCCATGTCTTTGTCCTAACAGACAACATCCCTGATGATGCGGCAATAAGTCTCGTGGTTTCTGATCCAGTCAGCTGTGAATTTTCTAGCTTGGACTCCAGCCTGTGATAATAAAGATGTGGCTTAGATCAAATAGCAGATTGCTTCCTTGAGACAAGGGCATTGTTCAGAAGCAACACCATTTCCCCGAGGGCCTGAAGGGAGAGGGGACTCTTCCCATGCATACACTGAAGAGGTCACAAAAGCGCTGATTTTCATAGTTTCAACAAACCCCACACAATGAAAAAGCAAAACTATGACCTGCTCCTTCCAATGTAATCAGATCCAGCTCCTTCCACAAAATGCCTCAACTTACACTAAAGTATTAGGTCAAATCAGTGAAGAATGGTCATTTTGTCATACCCTGGTCCAGTGGGGAGAACTGGCAAGGTGAGAAAGACTTCTGAGGCTGAGCTGGGACTACAGCTCTTGTATCCCAGATGTCTGTTAAACACAAGAAAAACTGTAGTCCAAGACAGAAAAAAGCAAAACTGACAGCAGGAGCCAGCCTCTACCCAAAGTAGATCTTTACACAAGACACTTCTGATAATAAATAATAATCTTGCAGAAATTTAGCTTGGAAAGGATTTCTATTGGTCTCTGTTCCAATGTCCTCATCAAAGCAGGGCCAACTTTAAAATTACATCAGGCATCCAGGACCTTGTCCAGGGAAGTTGGGAATACCTCAAAGCCCACCTCTCTGGTCTCGGCAGCACTCTCACTGTTAATTTTTTTTCCTTTCTATCCAGCCATGTTTGCAACGTGGACCTAGTGCCTCCTGTGCTTTCCCCCAAAAAGAGTCTGGCAGAAGTCTTTCTTCCCTGTCACCCCTGTTAGGCAGAGGATGACTGCAGTGAGCTCTCCCTCTTAGCCTTCTCTTCTCATGGCTGAACAAGCCTGGTTTCCTCTGCCTCTCCTCGTATGTCACCTGCTCCAGCCTTTAGCAGTCTTGGCGGCCCAGTATGCCTTTGTCTTTCCTGTGCTGAGCTGCCCAAATCTGGGCATGGTATTCCAAGTGCTCTCTAATAATAACAACAGCCATCATCACAACCACAAAATAAAAAATAATCCTACTTTCTGTTGTTGCCTATTAGTTTTTCTGTTCTTTTATTAGCATTTTTTGTATGGTTGTTCCAGGAGCCCCTTTTGCTCTGAGCACGGTAGAGCCATATTGGAGAAGATGGCTCCTCTCCTAAAAAAACTCCAGCCTAACCAGAACAAAGAGAAGGGGCACAGCAGGATGCGATATAGATGTGAAGGCCACATGCAACGACAGTGCAAGAGTTTCTCAGCCACGTCAGGGGCATCTCAGCATAACCAGAGATGGTGTCAGCCTCTGAGATGAAAAACACTGCGCTTGGACTGCACGATGTACAGCCGAGTAGACGTTGCCCCAACGGGAGGCTGTTCCCCGACGTGAAGCAGTATCAGAGGCAGCAGGGCACAGCCAGCAGGAGATGATGCTGCCATCCACATAGCAAAAGGCAGGAAGCTGCCTGGGAAGATGAGGTTACAAGTTGCAGTAGCAGGATCTGCACAGGGCTTCGGTTTAACTGCTGAAGTGCATAATCCCTTGCACATCCCTTGGCAGCCCAGGTAACTTCCTTTCCCTTTCAAAATGTCTTGTGAGCTGTAAAAGGATTTTTAACTGCTTGCAATCAATGAGTTTCCTCCCCAATCCACCCTAAGCAAATTGTTTTGCACGGGTAGCAAACACCTCTCATTCACTTCTAACTGGTCCAAGAGAGCACTTCCACAGCTGTTCCAAAGTTGTCTGTCACCTGCTAGCACTACGCAGTAAAAATGACAGTAAAACATCTGTATCCTGATGAAAAATTATTTAGCAGAGGACACAAAGATATAGAGATGAAACAGATAGAAAAAAATCCATCAAGCTAAGAGAACAATGAGACAGTATTGCCAGTCTGCAAACAGACAATATATTGATGCTGCCTGGGGAACTTCGTCTGAGTTGAAAAGTCTTTATAGGTGCTGCTGCCTTTGTGATCTGAAACACAACACTGAAAAAGCCACATATATTTGCAGTTAAATGTGCATTCTCCATCCCCCAAGCATAAACTGGTAATTACTAACTCCTTTTATAGAAACCACTAGTGAGAAAGATCATTCCCTCCTCTCTCCGAAAACTCAAGTTAGGAGTGGTCTCATTGTTACCTGGCACAGCATACTCCTCACGGGCTGCAGAGGGTGGCAGGGAAGAGTCTGAATAAGCATGGTCTTTGCCTAAACTCTCCATTGCTCTTTGCAGTTTTAAATAGAAAGCAGCTTAGTTCCCTGGGAACGGCATCTGGAGATACTGGTGCAGCATAATGAGAGCTTGAAAAAAATGCAGACTGCCCGCCCAAAACCTCTTATCTGGCCAGGCCACTAGTAGGGTAATAATATTCTCCTTATCAGAGTGCAAAGGTGTGCGAGTGTCTGCCCAGGATCTACTGTGTGGATTGCAAAACATGTTAGTGGTTTTATACAGCAAATAATTCCACTTCAGATAGGAAATTTACACTCACTACTGCTAAACTGTGACACAAATGCCCTCCTTTATAGTAGAGAGAAGCTGTGCGGCAGGGTGGGATGCAGCACTGCCTTGCTGCTGGTTTCCACAGTAAGATGCAGGGAAGCAGCGTTAGTCCTTGAAGACCCCTTGCAAGGTCTGAAACAGGACATAGGCTGTTTGAAAGGTGTTTGCGTAGGACCCTAGCAGTGCTGGTGGGAAGGGACCTCCGTCCCCACTCCAGTTCCCCTCACAGCAGTACTGTCTGCTGCATGAGGTCAGGTGGCATCATATGCATTGGGTAACCCCTGAGCCAAATTCATGTCACCCGTCCAAGGGCTGCACCACCCTTCTGGGAAATCCAGACGGAACAACGAATCCATACCAGCACTCCAGCCAAGGGCCTGTGTGTGTTGAGGACTTCCCAATGAGTCATTGGTCCAGTACCCAGTGGATCAAGGCTATGAGCAAAGCACTTCCCTCATGAAACAGGATGACAATGGGCAGCCCCAGTAAAAACCGTGGGAAGACCTAGCTGGTCCCGTGCTCCCACAGGAGGATATCCCTTAGTGGTTGCTCCTAGCTCCCTGTTGCCCACCACAGCCCCAGACCTGCACAGCATGCAGGCTCACACAGCCACTGTAGGACCAGCTTTGGGGCCAGTATAGCTGGGGAAGCTTCTGCTTGGTACAATGGTTTCGATCCTGAGATCCTGCTCCCTGCTCTGCGGTCTGCATGGCTGGGCCCCTAGGTCAGTCTGCCTCCGTTTCCTGCATGTGAGATGAGGTGGGAATCCTGCCCTCCTCTGCAAATTGCCTTCAGAGTGTCTCATGCTGGGATAGTGCAGAAAAGCTTAAGATTATACCTGTGCATAACAATTCTGCTAGACCAGGGACACGTCACCACTTTGGCCAGTTTCTAACACACTCAGTGCCAGAGTATTTGGGATTCAGCTTCTACCAGCACTTTTCTTCGTGAGATACTCAACTGCTTATGCTCTGGTGAGGTGCTAGTGCCCCCAGCCCCACCCCCCTTGTCCCCGCAAATGAATTCAAAGTTGCTCCAAGGTTGGTACCAAGAACCCAACAATGTGGCTGCCTCCAGGTCCTCTAGGAATTGCTTGCCTTTCATGGCAGGGATGATCCCACCTCCTTGTACAGTCCCAAGACTTGCCCTGGAGCAGAGCGGCTCCTCGGGGTGAGCAGATCTGGCCTGCCTCCAATCCCTGCCAGGCTTTTTTTTTTTTTTTTAATGTACAGCCTTTACTCTCTGCAGGTTCTCTCTCTAGGTCCCTGGAAGCTCCAGAGTTTGAAATTTCGTGCATGTGGGTTTCTTAAGACATAACCTGGGTGTCCATGGTCATCTCTGCTGCCTTTCTGTTTATCCCTGGAGTTACCACTTCACGCTAGGGCTCCTCCTCCCCTGTGTCCACTGCAGATTACATGGTACCTCCAGATAGGTGGGGCAGGTTTAACAGCCCCAAAAGAAGCAGCAGGGTGGAGGCAGCAAAGCAGATATGGGAAGGCTCTGATACGGGAGGGCCAGGAGTATGGATGGCATAAAGAGATGTGAGGCTTCCAAATCATTTACAGAGGAGTTTGTTGTAGCTCAGTCACAAGCGAAGGCAAGGCGTCCCATGCTGGTGAGGGTTCCATGTTCCAGCGCCGTGTGATGCTGCACGGCCCTGGGGTCACCCTGCCTCATGCAGACATCCTGAAAACTGTTTCTTGCAGGATGCTCTACCATGCAACAGTGCTTGGGGAGGAGGAAAACCTATCACACTCGAATACTGTGTTCAGTTTTGGGCCCCTCACTACAACAAAGACATTGAGGTGCTGAAGCATGTCCAAAGAAGAGCAACGAAACTGGTGAAGGGTCTACAGAACAAGTCCTATAAGGAGTGCTGAAGGAACAGGGACTGTTTAGTCCAGAGAAAAGGAAGCTCAGGGGAGACCTTAACGCTCTCTACAACTACCTGAAAGGAGGTTGTAGCGAGGTGGGTGTCAGTCTCTTTTCCCAGGTAACAAGTGGCAGGATGAGAGGAAATGGCCTCAAGTTGCACCAGGGGAGGTTTAGCTTGGATATTAGGAAAAATTTCTTCACTGAAGGGTTATCAAGCCTTGGAACAGGCTGCCCAGAGAAGTGGTTGAGTCACCATCCCTCAAAGTATTTAAAAGACGTGTAGATGTGGCACTTAGGGACATGGTTTAGTGGTGGAGTTGGCAGTGCTAGGTTGGACTCGATGATCTTAGAGGTCTTTTCCAACCTAATGATTCTATGATTCTATATGCCTGGCCATAGAGGGACATCACATCTGGAGGCACTTTTACAAAGAGCTTGACATATTCTGGGCTGCTTGCAGATGATAGGAAATGTGGAAGAAAGGGTGGAAATCCCTGAGTGTTTCAGTGCTCCATGGGAACTGGGTGCATGCTCAGGCTGTGGCTAACTCAGCTTCTCACACCCCACATCTACTCAGTCACTCCAAAGCCTGGTGAGGTCTGATAAATCACTCTTGACTCAGCAAAACGTTACCATATGACACTGCAGAGCTGGTACTGTGAATGTTTCTTCATTCCAGCCATCTTCTAGCTGGGTAGAAACTAATAAATTTGTGAAGAACATTTGTAAAAGAAAGAGTTGCTGTGCCCTCAGAGTCTTTAGAGGTGCTTAATGGAATAGACAGGCTTTAAATCTTACTGAGCCTGCACTTGCATCTCTCAGGACTGACATCCCTGTAAAGATTTGGCTTTTGTGTGTGTGTATTACTTTAAATCCCAAGGAAGTGATTTTATTATCCCATGGGAAGGCTTTGGTGATGGACAACAGTGTGGAAATTACAGACTTCACCACCAAGTTTTGAGTTGTCTCTGCTCTGAAGTGGAGGGGCTGAGAGGCAGAGACTCATCCACAATGCCAGGGACACTGGGCTCATTTTAGAGCCAGTGTGCCTCCCTGTCCCCCACCAGCAATGCAGCAAGCTCTTCTTCTCCAGCAGAGCTCTGTAGCCGATGTGGCCAAAGCTGCATCCCCTTTGCTATGGATGAATTTGTGCAAATAGGTTAAACTTTCCGGGCAGTCTCGGTTGCATGAACTGTTGCAGCTGGACACTTTACAGTGTGCCAGACGCTGCTTCCCTCTCCTTTCTCTCCACATTTCGGTTCAGCTACCCCTAAGCCACCTTCACTGATGCATCCATTTTGCTAGGTGAGGACCTGGAGGAGCTCAACCAGGTGTCCAGCAAGCTGAGCAGCTCCAGTGACATGGAGGAGTCTGTGACACTGGAGCTGCTCGATAGGGGAACACCCCCAACCTCGGGTACATCTCACCATGCCAGTCCCCCACATGGCTTTCACTACTCTGGGAATGCTTTGTCCAAGGGACAGCTGGGCCTAGGGCTGAATCCTGCCACCAGGCCTGTCTCCTAGCTCTGTTGGGACTGCTGTCACCAGAGACACAGCAACACCAGGCTTTGGATCTATGTATAAGTCAAAGCTCTTTACGAGCCTCAGTACCTCTGTTTACCCCTGTCTGGCATTGCTACTGCAAGGTAGTATCCAGGGTCCTGCCTATCCCTCCCTGCAGTCAGGGATGCAGCCCTGAACCCAAGGTTATCTGGGGGATCAACATGGGCAGCTGGGGGAGCTACACCGCTGTCACTCTAGCAGGGTGTCAGGGCATTTATTCCAGTTTTGTTTTGCATGACAACGACAGAGAAGCAATTTTCAGGTTTGTCCTTCACTCCCTTGAGGTAGGTTTGGGTGCAACTTGCCTGGTTGCAAGACACTGCTCTGGGTGCAGGTCTACCAGTAGCTCTGTGTCATGAACTATGGTGCCTGTGAAAGCAGATAATCCTTTCCTCCCCCTGCCTTGACTGAAGCATGAAAAGATGGGAAAGAGATGGATAAATTTAACAGGCAAAACTGTATGCAAAAGTGCAAATCTGTGTGCATACCCCCTGCCATAGACCAGCACATTGCAGGTGTCTGGCTGTCCACCAGCTGCCTCTTTACTCTCGCCTGACCTTGCCAGACAGATCTGCCAGCCTTCAGAGTCAGATTCTCTGCACCAGGCTGGATCCAGCCATCCTGCACCAGCCCCTGAGGTCTGTGGTGGTGTTAAATCACTCCCTTCGCCTCCCCTTGGTCTGCCGCTTGCTCTTGAGCTGTGTGAAATAAACAGGCAAATCCACCATTCCCCGGGGAGGACGGGTATCTGTGCTGTGTGTAGCGTCAACGCTGACCCTGTCCTGAGGCTGCCCACGCTTTGACCTTGCAGGTCTGGCCCGCAAGCATGTGCTTTAGATCTGCAGTTTCTGAATAAACACTCCACTTCGTGCTGGAGGCATGCGGTTTCCCTCTTCAGAAGAACCCCTGAATTGTCTGTATTGGTTTTTCTTAGCCTCTGCAAATAAATAGACATGGCTCTCAGGGGATACACAGATGGGCTGCATCCACTCTGCCTGCACAGCTCAAGCCACTGCATGGGGCTGAGGTGCCAGTGCCCGCCCGGGGGAGAACCGGTCCCAGTTATACACCGTGCTATGCTGGGAATAACCTTCCCCTCAGCCCTGGCAGAGAGTTGGGACAGAGCTCCCTGAATACATCCTGCCTGAAGCTGGGTTGGCAGCAGCAGGAGCAGAAAACCCCAGGGGGGAGATTAGCAGTGCGTTTGTGTTCTTCACCATGGAAGTGTTTTGGGGGTGATAAGCCCACCAAAGTCCTTCCCTACATTGCAAGGGAGGCACATTCTGAAGGTCTGCACAGAAGGACTGGCAACACAGAGAGCAACATGCAGCAGGACCACCATTACCTGAGGACTGGAAGGGGACAAACGGGCTTGCAGAGCCCCAGGTCAAATAAGCAGGTGTAATAGCAGCAGCCATGGACGGGTGGGCAAGTTGTGTCCCCTCCTCTGCAGAAGTGGAAAGGGTCCAGGGAAGGAAAGCAGAGATGATGAAAGCTCTGGGCAACTCTGAGCAACTAATCAGGCTAGGACTTTTCAGCCTGGGAAAGAGCTTCTAATGAGAGAAAAGCTTTTAATGACAGCAGGCACCTCTGGGCCAGAAAACAGTGGACGCTGGGTCAGATGGATTGCCCTCTGACCAAGCATGGCTGTTTTATGCTCCTCAATACTATTTCCAGCTGCAGCATTAAATCTATCAGCAATGGCTTCGTCACGCATTACAGTGCTGCGGTGTCACACCTGGTGGTTCCAGGAACGTGCAGAAGTGGAAGAGGTGTGTGTGGGTGGATTACATGACCAGCTGGCCAAGCACAGTAGCCATGACACTGGCACAGCTCCCAGACTCGCAGGGTGGTCACTGACTTCAGGGAGCTCGCTTGATGGTATGATGCACCCCGGACCCTTACCCAGATGCCTGCAAATGAGTCATGTGAGTATAGTAGCAAGTCAGGGCAGCGTGATCCCCTGTGGGTGAGCACAGACCCGTCCTTGGAGGGTTTCAGTTCACACTGAAGTGCTTTTCAAAGCAACCCAGTGCTGTGCTAAAGCTGACCAGAAATCTCAACCAGTCATTCTGTAGAAATAAAACTGGTGCGGGACTGAACTGAATTCAGGAGGCAAGTCCTGGATCAGCCAGTGCCCTCTGATCTCTGCCACTGCGAGCAAAGGGAGCCCCTTGTATACCCAAGTTGTACAACCTCATTACAGGTATTTTGCAAAAGGTGACTTGAGTCCCGTCTGGTAGAACTGGGAGGTGAAAGAGCAGAGGGAGCCCCAAGGACTGCTGATCCACTTACACTGTTACCTTGGTTGGACTGGGACCTGCCACAGTCCCAAAGATGTCCCTGACACCAGGAACAACCTAGACCTGATATTTCACAACCAGCTGGGAACCTGCAGTTCCTGAAGAGCATTTCTGGGTAATTAGTTCAGTTTGGAGGTTGCTCTGAAGTACTGGAGCAGAGATCTGGGGTCCCATGCATTCAGGGTCTCCACTCGGGCTCTTGCCATGCTCCCATGTGTTATATGGACTGATTCCTGTTGTGAAAGGCTCTTGGGTAAAAAGCTGAATAACATCTAACATAAGAAGTGCAGATGTTACTATTTTCAATTTACATCAGCTCTGGAAGTGGTGGTGTTTACTAGGGAGCCAGGGAGTTGTCTTCTCCTGCACTGAAGAAACTTTATTTTCCCTTCACTGAATTGCCTCCTACAGAAAAAAAACTGCACTTGTTCAGCACCTTCTTCACCGTGATCTGTGTTTCTTGCTACTCCCACCTGGCCTTTCTCACAGGAATGTGGGTGAAATAATACTCACAGTGCAGAGCCCTGGTTTGTGATGTGGATTTGAAATGAATGTTTTGACTGTACACTTTTAGTAGCCCTTTGTGAGAAATGGCTTGTGCTGGTTTCCCTCAGCCTTGCATAAAAAAGTGCTTTTGAAATAAGATTGTGCATGTCATTTTATTATTATCCATCACTAACTTAAATGTGCAATCAGCACAGAGCACATACGATCAATTAATCATCTGTTTCTAGGCTCAGGAAAGCTACCAGAAAACTCAGATATCTTGACACTCCCCGTCTTTCAAAATCCGGATGTCTTGCCTGGTTTTCCTAGAATAACATAGGAAAAAAGAGTAATAGCTCAAAAAAATACATCCGGAGTCATACTTTGGCTCCTGTCCAGCCCATGGAATGGAGCTATTATAAAATCGGCTTGCTCATTTTCCTGTCTAAAAAGCTGAGGTGACCGCAAGCCATCCTGGCCCACAGATGTCCCCTCCCTGGGTGTGCAGACCTGGTGGTGGGTCTGCAGCCCAACCTGCTCACACCAAGGCTGTCCCCAGTGTGAGGTTATGGTGGCCATGGCTCTGTCTAAGCCCCAAACCCCCTCCCGCCAAGGATGGAGGGACCCCTCCTTGGGAAGGGGTTTCCCCCATGTCCAACCTGCACCCTCTGGAGCTGCTGCTTGTGGCTGTTGCCCTGTGTTGCATCACCTGCTACCACCAAGAAGAGTGTGGCTCCATCCCACTTGCAACCGTATGTTGCTGCTAGATCCCCCTAAGCCTCCCCTTCCCCAGACTAGTCGGATGCAGCTCCACCGTACCTCCTTGCAGCTTCCCTTGACAAACTGGTCATCCCTTCCCTCCTGCAGTCCAGCACACAGTTTGTGTTATTTGCTGTGCAAGTGCACTGCTGACCTGTGTTCAACCTGATCTTCACCCTCGGTCTCTTTCTAGCAGCAACCCCTACTCAGACAGTCACTTCCCATCCTGGATAAAATCACTGCCCCAAAGCAACTCTTGTGCTTCTCATGAGGTCCCTGTTGCTTTAGTTCTCAAAGGTGGTAAAGTTCTGCCAAAAGAGCCATGAAGCACATAACTGGGCATCTGCATTCACAGAGGTCCCTTTGAAGGACTTAGTGGTGCTATTTGACTGTCCAGACTAGATGCCTAGTCGACCTTTTTGCCCATCTAAGTTCAACTGTCCCTTCTCTAATTGCAGGCAGCACAGATGGTGGGACCTTCTGCCATCCTCTATCTGCTTTGTTGCCAGCTTGCAGGCACTCATGTTGGGGAGTCTCCTGGCCATGGACTCCTGATCTCACCTGTTGGATCTGCTGATCATACAGCCACAGGGTGGTCTGATTTAGCAAGCTGATCCAATGGATGATCTATTGTGGCATTAGTCCTCTGCCAACACAATGAGCTAGATCCCTCGGCCTGCAGCTGCACAGTAGTCACTAAATGTGGTGACAAGGACGGGACAGGAACCTGCAGGCAAGAGCTGAGGGCATGCCTGCACCCACCCGCAGGCACTGCCAGCGCAGGAGGGTGAAGCTCACAGGCTTCACAGCCCAATGCCTGGCTCAGCTGACATGAAAATGTCCTCTTCCACTTTGCTAGCAGGAACACGTGTGCGTCCTGTCTGCCATGGCTTTCCCCTGGCATGAAGGTATTTCACAAGTGCTCAGTTTCAGATGGCCAAAATTAGACTCCTGGAGGTCTCTGCCAAGGGCATGAGCTTACATTTGCTGCACACAGAGCTGGCATTCATTGGCGTAGGTGTTCCCGTCTGTCCCACAAACAGGCAAGTGCAGGAGGGGGCAGGCCTGCAGCTCGACCATGTCTCCACACACCGGCTGGAAAGGAGAAACCACAGCACATGTTTCAGTGACAGCAGCACCCATCTTTGCCTCCCACAGCATTTGGGCAGGAGCAAGTGCCACTGGCGATCTGGTTCCCTCTGCCCCGGGCAGGGCAGGGCATGCACACAGAGCGGGAGAGCAGGGAGCAGAGGCCACCGCATCCCTCAGTGGGACTCACAACCTGGGCTTTGATGCGGGTTTGATGCTGGAGCACCAGTACCTATGAGGCTGGGGATGATTGCTGGGAATGGCCTTTCTCCCAGGCACACCAGGCACTAAATCCCATCTCAAGCCATGAACAAGGAAAACTAGAAACCTCTTACCTTTCTCAGGCCGTTCCCTTCATTCAGCTCTGCTCCTGAAACAGAGCAGAGACCCATGAGCATGGCACATCTGTGACCGGTGGCAGGAGCACGAAGCATTGACAGAGGGTCATGTCCAAACCAAAGAGAAGGCAGGGTTGTGCAGGGCCTACTTAGGACCCGGATCAGTTGTGTGTGTTTTGTGAGGGGGAATCAGTTTGCTGCATGCCACCCCCAACCTCCCAGCAGCACAGTGCACAGCCTCCATCCGCAGCTGAGCCAGCTGGGACAAAGCTGGGAACGCCTGTTCCCACCCCCTCTCTCCCAGTCTCTGGACCAGGAGCTCCACAGAGCATCCAACACATCCCAGGAAATGTGAACCCATGCAGTGCTGCACGGGGACATGCGATATCTTCAGAGGGCTGAGGCCGGGTGACGCTGCACAGCTGGACAACAGCTGTCCCCAGGGAGAGCTGCATTCAGTGGGTGCCTTTTCTGCAGTCTGTAGCAACAGTTCACAGCCCGTCTGTGTGGTGCATAAATGTCCTGGGAGCATGAGGGCTCACACACAGGCTGCTGCAGGACCACCACTACGTGCACCTAGGTAGCACTGGCTTTCCAGAGCCTGCAAACAGCTGCTTCTCACCTGAATATGCTGAGCACGTAGTGCTCTTGCAAAGGCTTGCAGGTCTTCATGGAGGCAGGAACAACAGCAGCTGCCACCCCAGTGTACGTGCTGTCCTCCCAGATCCTGGTTCCCATTCACATCACAGGCTGTCTCCTATCCCATCCCTCTCCCAAATGCAATATAGCCGATGAACTGGCCCATAACCCTTGTACCGAACTGCTAATAAGGCATGTTGTGTTTGCTCCAGTCCTTCTTCCCCACCGTGCTGCCGCTGTGTGTGCTTGCCCTCCTCACCAAACCAGAGTTTCTGGGCCTTTCTGCCCTCCCACCCATTTTTGTTCCCTCCGTGTCCCAACCCGCCACCAAGGAGCCAACTGCCGGCAGCAGAGCAGACTTACCACCGGCAGCGACGAGAGTCACCAGTGCCGCCACTACCACCACCAGCTCCCTCGCAGGCATGGTCGGTTCAGGCACATGCGCTCGTGCACCTCGCTCTGCTCATGGCTGCCTTTATAGGGGAGAGCACCGGCTTATCTCAGCAGCGCTGGGAAAAGCAGCACTTCGAGCAGCGTTGGATCTGCGCTGGGAACAGCTGGACTGTGCACCCAGAGGAATCACTTGGGCATTCTCATGCAACTGATAAGCCACTCCAGTGCCACTTGCCAGCTCCAGGTGCCAACAGTTGAGGCTGCTTTTCAATCCCTTTGCACTGTAGTCTGGGTTGGGCCGTGCTGCTCTCCTCCGCTCCACCCCGCCAGCTTGCCTCTGGGTGTACCTCCCCCGAACCAGCCTCCAGCTTTGCAGCTGCCATTCTTCACACATGGCAGGCATCTCCATTTGGGTTGGGAGACTTCACATGGAAAAGCCAGGAAATTCGGGCTGATTTGGGTGGCTGCGCTGTGGCTTGAGCATTATCCCGTGAGATCCGGGCAGGTGGATATTCAGCTGCCTGACGCACGGGGCAGGACCCCAGGAGTGGGATCTCAAACACACAAGAGGCCTGCCATCATGCTGCAGCAAGCCCACCCTGTCACTGGGTGGGATGGGACAGGCTGGGGGTGCAGGGGGGCTGGAGGAAAGGAAATTCAGTTGAGTGGGAGCAGGGAGCTGCAGGTGCAGCCACTGCCTGTGCTCCTCTACCCATCGTGATGGGTGGTTTAATACCTTGCTCCGCTCACCAGCTTGACCACATAAACAGTTGCAGCTAAGATCGACAGAGCAAAATGATCTCTATCATAAGATTCAGTGTGATGGAAGGGGGCTGTGTGCAAGGATACCCAGTTTAAATATACAGAGGTGGCATACACAGCAGGGAGGGGACAGAGGCCGGAGAGGATCCTCAGTGGTAAGAGATGCCATCTCTTCAGTGAAGGACTTCTCAGCAAGCATCACCACCCCAGATGCCAGCTACTTCGCCTACGAGGCTGGACGCTCGATATCAGTCTTTCCATGTAAGCATCCTCACCACCTCCTTCTGAGAAGCTGAATTCTCCATACCTGTCCCCACCTTCCTCAGGTGAATCAAAATCAATTGGTGAAGGGCGAAGGTTGAAAAAGAGAACCACTGGGTGGAAAGTTGGTGTCATAGCTGAAGACCCGTGTTGACCAACAACTCCTTTGGGACAGACTTGCCGAGAGGAAGTCTGGGCCAGAAGTGATGGAGGGCTTCCTTCACACTGGGAGTGGGTAGGAGGTGCCGTGTGTGCAAGGGGCAGGCAGGGAGTAGGTGTCCTACAGAAACCACCAGTGGGCTGGGATTGCTCCAGACATCCACAGCATGCACGTTTGCACTTGCTGAGGAGCTGACCATGACTGTGCTCAGAACATTTCTTCCCCACAATCTTACCTGAGGCATAGGAAGGTACACGCTGGCCCCAGCCAGCTGAGACAAGAGGGAACAACTTGGTAAGCATCCCCCGTGGCCAGAGGGTTACACGCCCTGCATGAGGCTGCTTCCATCCTTGCCCTTGGGAGGTCCTTCCACCCAACTCAGCGGGGCTGTGGCCAAGTTTTGGGAAGGAGGAAGGTGACTGATTCAGGGTTCCACTTGCAGAACCATTCCTCCACTCTGCCGAGGCGGCTGTGCACATGTTCTATATTCCCTTTTCACAGAGTTCACACAGTTGAATAACCTTTGGCTTTTATTATTATTCCACTTTGGAAATCCCTCAACTAGAGTAAATATTTAACTGCATTAGCAGTTGTTCCTGAGGCACATGGGGGCCTGTTGGGCTTGTTTAGCCTAGTACAGGGGAGGCCAAGGGGGGATCTGATAGCAGCCTACAACTGCTGGAAGGGGAGTTGATGGAGCCAACCTCTTCTTGGTAGTGCCAGATTACAGAATAAAAAGCAACAGGCACAAACTGCGGTCCTGACATGTTCAGGTTGGTAGTTACGAAAGAAACCTTACCCCGGAGAGTGAGCAACCCAGACCAGCAGGAAGGTGGGAGATCTCCATCCTCGGTGGACTGTGTACAAAGCCGCGGATGCCCTGACCAAGCCCGGCTGCGCACAAGGTTTGGTGGGCGAGCCCTGGAAGGCCCTGCCGCCAGCACACTGGGTCCTGGGGATGCAGCAGCTCTCACTCTCTGGCACACACAGATGTATTTCCTTAGGCACCCACCTTGCAAATCTGGTCCCAGCCAACACTCAACTACATGGACAATATGGGGCCACCTCCTGCAAGCTGGTCCCATACCAACACTCAGCACAGCCCTGAATGAGGGTTATCATAGGCCTTTACGATCGTCTTCAACATTTTTACTACCAAAAAAACCATCCAAATACTGATCGTAACGCCTCCAGTGCCACCGCTGTGGATAACCATGCTGTGCCACTGGTTCCAAGCATGGCCTGGCTCCTCGGGTCATATCGGCGCGAGTGCCTGAGTGATGGGCTGGGGCCATGCAGGTGGGACATGTTGTGTGCTCCAGATTGCTCTCCTTGGATGGAGGGTGGCAGGAAATGTCTGCATCCCCTCTGTGCCCGAGGCAGCCAGTTGTGCGGTGCTGGGGAAAAGCTGTTGGCCGATATGAGTCTTGATCTTCCTCAGTGGTATTCAAATGCTGCTGCCTTCACAGAGCAAATTAAAATGACATGCTAAGAGATGACAAAGGGGAAATCACCTCTTGCAAACTGGTTTTGTCTTTTCCTGCCTTTCTCTCAAGCACAGGCTTGCAGCCCCTGATGAAAGTCCTGCCTACTGTCCCCCTTGAAAAAGAGATGGGGAAATTCTTTCTCAGGTGGGACAGGAAATTTTCTGGTGGCTGCTAGCCCTCACGTTGGCCACACAGCTCCAGCTATGTCTGAGACAGTCACATATTTGAGCCTGGGCCTTCCTTCTCCGCATTGCAAGTATCACAAAGATGGGCACCCTTCTGCTGTCCCCGGCGGGTCCCGGGCTCCCAGTGGTACAGCAGCACATGGGGGAGCTGCTCCCCATCCCCTGCCTCTGGGGCTGCCCTTAGACTCCCCTCCAGCTTCTCCTGAGGCAGGAGTGAGGGTTCTGGTTCTGCTGCCTCCTCCCCGCACCCCCGCCAGCCGCAGCCCTGCCAGAGGGGCAGGAGGCACAGGTATGAAGGTCCTGGGCTTGCCTGCGGAACCAGAGACTTCATCTCGTCACCAGCAAGGCAGAGAAACTCTGGGGGAGGCGGCGGCAACAAGGAAGGAGATTTCTACTTCCAAAACTGATCTCATGCTTGTTCCCGCCTGGCGTTGCCCCTGCCTTTGCGCTCACCGGCACCCACCCGCCCGTGTCCATGCCACCCGCCCGGGATCTCTCGTCGCATCACCCTTATCACGCCTTTGCCTCCCGGGTGACCACGGTGCTGTTTGCCGGCTTTCCATCTGGCTGGGCACGGACGGCCGGAGGCCAAGCCAGATTGCATCACATCGCTCTTGCTCCATGTCTGCCTGGTGGCCTTATCTGTGGTGTGGCCTTGGTGTCGTCACCGCTTCACCCAGCACCTGCCGGTTCCTCACTGTTATCTGTTGCCTTTCCTGGATTTCACAGCTGTTCTCGGCCTCCCAGCTTGCTGCCTTAGCATTGATATTTTAACTCCTGTTTTGCTGCTCCTCCCAGGGCTTTTACATACTAGCAAATGCCAGGGACCCACAAACACCACTGTACCCCAGGAACAGGGTTATACAGTACCTCGCGCAGCTCAAGCCCAGAGCCCGCAGTCTATCCTCCCATTGCATGAGGGTGCAAGTCAAAAAGAGGAGGGCAAGTACCACACTCATTTTCATCCCTCCCTGCCTCCAGGTCAGTTTTACAGAGATTATGATAGTCTCTGTTCTGCCTCTCTGCTCACCCTGAGGTCTCCCCACCAGTAGGAGGGAGAAGGACTGATTTGTTCTTCTCCTTTGCACACAAAAAAAGCAGAGATGCAAGTGACCAGAGGTTTTCCTTTGGCTCCAGGGGAGCCAAAACCTCACATTTGAGGAGGTCTCCCTGCCCCCCTGGGGCAAGGATCAGCCATCACCACTTCCCAGCAGTTTCGCCAGACTTTATGGATCTAGACTACACCTTCAGCTGCCTCCCTCCCTTCTTTATACTATGGGTAAATACTTCCATGTAGCAGGCAGTGAGTAACGCTCATTATTTCTTTGATGATTCAAAAATTTCTCAGTGACACCATTGGCTGCGAGAGCATGAGCCAGGATGAGTACACAGACGAGTCCTCCTGCCTGCTGACACTCCCACCAGCAGAGGGGACAGGGCCAAGGTGGCATCGATCTGGAGAAGATCAGATCTTCCCGCCAGGCCAGGCTATGCGCTGGACCTCAGAGGTGCAGCAGGCTAGGGGGAGCATCCATTGCACACCTTTTTCCCCTGCTTAAACTGCCAGCTGGAGTCACTGTAGCTGGGCAGAAGTTGCTGCAGCTCACCCTGATCCAAGGATACCTGCCTCTCCTCTCCCTTGGGTTTGCCTCTGGCTGTTCAAACCTCTGGACTGCAAGACATGCTCTGAATGCATCTGCGGTCTGCAAATGCCCTGCAGTTCCTTGGCAGGTTAAGGATGGAGTTGACCTTCCTTTTTCCACATGCTTCCACAAGAGGGACAGGTGTCCAAATCCTCAGCGCAGCAGATAAAACAGCAGAAACCCATGGATTTACTTTTTCCCCAGTAAATGCTCAGTGGGGTAAACCAAGCCACCATGCTGGGTAAGGGAAGAGATGAGGCTGTGTGCCTGGGCTGGATGGGCAGAGCTCTGAGCTAGCTGGGCTGGGACCGCTGCGGGACTGTGCCCTCCTACTCTGAGCTGACACAGTTAACCTGGATGCTGGCAGTAGGGGTAGGTATATTGGCTGTCCCAAGCACACCGGTGTTCACGCTTGTTAATCTGGGAACTTGCACTCACTGTAATTTACCAAAAAATCAGATTTTGGAGCCTCTTTCTCACTGGAGTTTGTTTCTGGATGAAGAAACCTGTACTGGGCCTCAGTCTTTTATAACTTCGTCTTTCTCAGTGTTGCTGATTCCATCTTGTGTAGGACTGAATGCTGTCATCAACCTGCATTTAGCACCACGCTGGAGGAAAATGGGCAGCACATGTGCCAGCTCTCCTCTTCAAAGTGACAGCTGCTCTTGGCAAGTATTTGTAGAGGAGGTCCCTTGGCTTTTGCAGGAAAGGCTTGGTCTTCCCAGTCTGCCAGTTGCTAAAGCCCTTGAAGCTACCCCAGGATTAATTAATGTAAAGAGAGATGAAATGTAACAGAATCAGGGAAATCTTTTTGTTTCTCCGTGCATTGAGGGGATATTGTTCGGTGACACTGCCTTTGCGTAGATCTTTGGCAGCAGGATCACCCAGTCATGCCTGGCCAACTTTCCACATTGCCGCTGGTAACATTCACACTTTTCTCCGCTTTCTTCTACACATCCAGGAGTGCAGCATCCATATGAAGAAAATTCAAGGAATAAAACGGTCTCCAGCACAATGTTTATACAATGAATGTGCAGGCATACACACTGGTCAGCACTTTCCCTTTAGCTAAATTGCCGGAGAAGGAAGAAGCAGGTCTTACACGTAGATACTAAAAGCAGTACTGTGTGTCCTTGAGGTTGCCTGCTGCTTCTGACTTCAGACCCCACCTACTGTGCCGGTATCATTTTTTCCAAATGGTCTATTAGCTACCTGGGTATGTACAAATTAACACCAGGAAGGAGCCACAACAAATACCATTGAACAGAAGGGCACTGTCCCTGCCCAAGCGAAACCCATCCTGTTTCCTCCAGCACATTCTCACAGGTTTTGGATTCTATTCCTCTTCAAAGTTGTAGAGTGAACTTCGCAGTTTGCAGAGCAAAGTTCTCTCTGAGACTTCTCATTTATGTTGAGATAGCAATATCCTCAGTTAACTCACATCTTTGCTTTATTTTTCACTCTCACGCTATGGCTGTCTAGATTTGTACTGGTGGATCAGAGCAGAACTAGAAGCATTGCAAGAAGCTTACTTTTGAATAACCAGATGCTAATGTGAAGTTTCTCCTTTGCCTCCTGTTAGGCAAAATGAGCTCACAACAGTGGCACCAAACCACACCTTTGTGTGTAACCTTCATCCCAGGTACTGCTCTGGAAAATACACTGTTCAAGGGCCCAGCCAGGTCCTGGCACCTCTGTGCTGATTGCTGAACAGCTCCGATGCTGTTCTTGCTGCTGTCTGTCCCAGGAGGCAAAGCAGTGCATAAAGAAGAAATGCACTGTTATAAAGACAAGCAGAAAGCCTGAGCACCCTTGTAATGGATTTATATTTAAATTGCTGTAACACATGATTCGGGCTGTATGTTGTAGGAAGTACTACAGCAGGAACCATCCAAACCAACAGAAGATGAGCCTTGCAAGGAACTGGGCAAGTGCAGCAGTGACCCAACCTGAGCTGGCTTTGGAACCTGATTTTGGCAAGGTCTATTTAACCTTATTTTGGTGGCTAGAATGGGATGTGTATGGCACCATACCTTGGGCTAAGCCATGGTGTCTAGCTATAAAAAAACCCTGAAACAGATAAAGGAACCATTCACATTAAAAATGCCAAAGACTGTAACGAAGAAATAGTAAAAGGTTCTGTTCACTTAGATGAATGTAACTGCAGGTAGAATATGGCTTCTTGCTTGGTGATGCGTTTCTCTGCAGATGAAGTTATTTTTTTCTCTTGTACTCCTCAACCCCACACAACCCACACACACAACAGTTTGCAAGCACCTCCCTGTGCTCTGACAGGCCTGACTGTGTGCCTCTTGCAGAGGATTATCCTCACTTCTCTGCCAAAGTGAGCACACAAAATGGGACATGAGACAAGAGACACAGCTTAGCACCATCCAGTGAAACAGATGCACACATGCATTTGTCACAGGATTGGCTAAAACTGAAACGAAAGGGGCAATCTGCCCCGTAGGGCTGGTAAGGAGATACAGGCTCATGCATCTTTCCTGTCACAAGTATGGGACACCCTCAGCCTGCAGCAGGACCTGCCGGCACCGTTCAGGAGGCAAGGAGGTTAGCAGGAGCTGGTCTATGTCAGCACCCGCTATTTCAGGGCTGCTTGGCACCCTTCCCAAGTTGCTGCACTGTGCAAAACCAGCCCACAAAACCGTTGGCAGCAGAAATTAAAGAGGAACTTGCAAAAAGACTTCCAGGTTTGTAAGACGATGTCAAATGTGAGTCTCACACTCTGCCAAGCTGGACCAGTTTCAAACCTTTATTTCAAGTAATAAGAATTGCAAATTGTAGACAAAGCTTGTTGTCTTGTCCCTCATGAGACTTCTTTCCACGGAGACAGTGCTGTGCCTGATTTGACTCTTCCGGGCTTTCGGCAAAGAGCAGCTGGATGTTGCTATTGGATCTCCAGAGCTTTCTGCTTCTCTTCACTTGTTCCTCTGCTGTCTGCCTGCCTTGCCTGCTACCTGTTCCTCCAGCTGAAGTCAGCTCTCCCCAACGCTCCTCCTAAACCAGTGCCTTGGCAGAAGAGCTCTGCAGCCCAGACAACGGCAAGCGGCAGCCTTGTGGAGCAGGATCCCAAGAGCAGGGGGCCATGCTGGGACACTCAGCCTCGTGGCTCTGTGGCAGGGTGACCTGCAGGCAGCATGGTGCCATGCCCTTGCCTCAGGTCCCTGCCCTGCGGAAATGCGCAGCTCCACGCTGCTGCCATGACAGCGCTGGGAAGAAGAGGAACATGCTTGTCTGGTGCAGCACTGCACACCAGTGATGCTCGCCCACCCACCCACTCAGCATGCCCCAGAGTAAGGGAGAGAATGAGGGGAGAGAGACAGACACTGGGGATATCCCTGGGGTTTTGCATGCCTTGAAGGGAGCAATGACCTCAGAGAGGGTTCCCCCCATCCCACGCCGCTGGAGAGGGCGCATATGTGTCCCACTGGCAGTCCTGCAAGCAGCGTTTCTATTAACGGAGCTGCACTAAATTAACCCAAAAGCATAGCTGCACAGCACAGCCCACGGGCTGGAGCCCAGAGCGTGCGTGCACGTTCAAGGTCCATCACCAGCACTCGGGATGCACCGTGCCAGCAGAGGGCACTTGTGAACCGGGGCACCCCACGCACAGCTCCCCCCACGCAGCACGGGGTGCATGGCCCCACTGCCACCTACTGCTGTGTACCAGTCCTCTTCATCTGGCCCTTCCCCAAATCCCGACCTTACCTTCCTACCCCTCATCTTGCCTGCTCCTTGCCCGAGCCATGCTCATCCTGGGCACCACTTCCATGCCCTGGGGAGGTGTGCTGCATGTTTTTTGCTCTTGTGAGCAACCCAGGGCTGAGGCCTTCACCCCAGTGCAATCCGAGGCTGCTCACATGTGCGGTGCCTGCTGCTGTCCCAGGGATGCTCAGGGCTGCCATGACCACCCTGAAAAGCAGTGTCACAAACCCAAACTCCCACTCTCCCTGGAGAAGCCAACAATATGACGTATGCTGAGCTTGGGGTAAGCAGGTGGAAGAGCTGCTGCAGTGGCTGTATCTCTCTGTGCCCTCCCTGGCCAGAAAAGGGCTTAGAAAGAGATACTCAGAAGGGCTAGACGAACTCTTGCACCCCTATTGTCCCAGCCACCTTCAACTCCACAAGGCCACACGTTCAGACAGGCCATGTTTTGCTGTGGACCAGGGGACAGGGCATTTCCATGTGGATACCCGCCTGCACGGCTGGTGATGACCACACACTGCTCTTCCGGCAAGGGTGGTTGCCCCATGGCAGCAGTTGGTGCTACCCCCATGGCTAAAACACTGACCTCAGCATGGACCTGGAAAGCTAGATCACACTGAAACAAATTCTTCCAGGAGCTGCAGTATTCATAAACCCCCATTTGGCACATATTCACATCCTTTCCTGGATTCTGCCTTGCTCCTTGAGAACTTTGCTTTTCTTCTAAAAGTGCGGGGCTTATAACCTCCCTCTTCTCCCTCATACTCTGATGCCTAGCTACAAATGTCTTGCCATATTACCAGCAAACTTTCACTCTGTTGCACCCTCATGGTGTATTTCAGCGAGTATTTTGGATGTTTATGATCTCTTCCAACTGCCAAGTTTGACTAAAATCAGACTTACGAGTCATTAGGCATGGTGGATGGACAGATGTATTCATGTGCAGCAAAGCAGTATAGTCACACAGCAGTTTTTATAGGGAGAAAAAGGGTAAAAATTAGCTTCATCAAAAAAAGAACATCACCACCACAATGAAGCCAGGGGGCTAGAAATTGATTCAGGTATGACTGGGAAAGTGAGATCTCACAGGCTGGGCTGGGGTGGAGGTTGCAATGATGAAAAGCTGGAGAGGGCTGATGTGCAGCGTGTGCAGCCGTACCTTGCCCAAGGACGTGCACATATGCATTTTTCTTGTACTTCTATTTCCTCATTCACGGGCTCAATAAAGACATCTTACCTCTATACCAAAAACAAGTGTGCCGTTACATACTTAGATTTATATACCTAAACTTACCCATACACACATGATTGCACGCTTGAGTGTGTGCAGAGTGCAAACGATCCCCGGCTGCAACAGAGGCTTCTTTCATCACAAAGCTCCGCTCTACTTCCAGAGCTGTGTTGAGTGCAAGCAAGACAGTGGTTCCATGGAAAAAATGGCAATATTTTTATACTACTCGCACAAAACATAGCAGGCATTCATGGTAGGGTGCTACAATGGACCTGTGGAAAAATGTGTTAGACGCTTCCTAACCCTCTGATGTTTGTACTGAACACTGTGCTGTAACTTCTTTTGCTTGCTAAATTTAAGACATGACAAACATAATAGTATGTAGGGAAATCAAATTGACTCTACCTCGAGTCATAGTTGAGGTCTGACTCTCAATGCACTACAGGGAATTTTCCCTACAAGTGCCCCGTTCAAAGCTGAAAGAAAAGAAAGACAGATTTTACTAGTGTAAGTCCAGCTATTTGCTGACAGCAGTGAAACATGGAAACTCTGGACTGACCTGCAAGTTCTGAAGAATGGATTCTGAATGGACTGCTGAGAGTCACATTGGTGGGTTGACTTTTGCTAACTGATCCATAAAAGATGTCTGGAGAGCCTGGAGGCTTTGAAAGCTGGGTTTGCTCATTGAAGAAGGCAATTTACGAGCTGATCCTTAGTTGAATGTTGACTGAGAATATCAGCAGTGATGGCATTAGTGTCATGGACACCAGCACTGTCATCATGATGCTCACAACATCAGGTTTAACCAAAGCACAAGGTAATTATTGGACTCACTTGCAGAAGGTGTCAGAAAGAACTGAGAAACTTGTGAGTGAACAAAAAAGAGGAAGCACATGTCTCAGGTCATGCACCTTGACTTCAGGATAACTCTTTCTCCTTGAGCTTCCTTATGGCGAAAACAATGCTCATCTTTCAAAGGAGCTTTCAGGTGTTAGTGGAAGCCACTTGGGAAGGGCAAAGAGAAACTGGGACCTGAAGTCAACTTCCTGTCCTGACAGAAAAAGGAAACTCCTTTGTCCCAGGTCAAGGTAGACTTTTCCAGATTCAAGATTGCTCCTGGAGATTGCTGACCATTTCAGTTTTTAAAGACGAGTGCAGACTCTCCCACTGATAACAACAGCCATACTTCCTGGGCATTCTCTCCCTGTTTCTGGTCCCTCAGCACAGCATCACAAACCGAGACCATGCCCTGCTGGTTTTCACCATGGCCAGTAATAAAAAAGCACGTGAGCTTTCTTGTGCATAGCATTGAACAGCTATAGTCTGTGGGATCAGATGACAAAACAACGATCTGGTGAGGTCTAGCTGGTCCAAACCTCAATACAAAGCAAGAGCAATATCCACATAGAATCATAGAATCATAGAATCATTAAGGTTGGAAAAGACCTCTAAGGTCATCGAGTCCAACCATCAACCCAACACCCCCTATGCCTACTAAACCATGTCCTTGAGCACCTCATCTATACGTCTTTTAAATACCTCCAGGGATGGTGATTCCACCACTTCCCTGGGCA
>VZTQ01007671.1:33499-192036 GCA_013400755.1 Pelecanoides urinatrix | reverse complement strand
CGCCGCCTGGTCCCGTCGCCGCGCGTCGGGCCCTGATGTTCCTGCTGGCTGCCTGTCCCCGCGGGGCGGGGGTGGGTGTGACAGCGGCGCGGCTGCCCACGCGTGTCGCCGGCCGGCCGGCCGGCGCAGCCTCCAACGCCCAGCGGAGGGGAATTGTGGGAGAATCCCCGGGGAGCGGGTGTTTGCGGGGACCGAGGCGCGGATGCTCTTGCAAGGAGGGCAGCGGCGAGCGGAGCACCGGCGCCGTCGGGGAGCGCTCCCTCCCCGTCCGGCGAGGTTTCTTTCTGGTTGCCGGAGAGGTTGGGTAATTTCCTCCGGGAACTCTATCCAAAATACCCCTCTTGCGCAATCTCACGGGAAGGATCAGACGGGCTGTTTGTGCTGTGCAGGCTTTCGCAGTCTTTTGTGTGCGCGGACTTGCTCGATGAGCGGCATAGGTTTAAAAAGCGCTGTGAGGCAGGGTCATGAATACAGTTGTTATGCATCCCGGCGGCGCTTCCCACGTATTTGGTCCTGTGATGCAGCATCCTGATACGTGGCAGCCTGGCGTGCGTTTTATCTGCGCTGGAGCTGTGCTCCCCACAGGCCTTTCCCAGGGCTGCTTGGGTGCTGGGAGGCTGGCAGGCTGTTGGCGGGTTTGCAGCCTGCTGGTGGTCTCATTTTTGCATTGATCACCTGTAGCTCTTTTGATCCACTGCCTTTGTCACAAGGCAGAGGGGGGGGTGAGGTGAATTTCAGGTTGTTTTTCTCCTCTTACAAGGCTCTCACCCCACTTGCAGTATGTAACTGCTGCTCCTTGATAGACCCTCCTGTGGTGTAGGTAGAGTTCGTTACCGTGACCTGCTGGCATCTCAGTTGATAGTGACCTGACCACAAGGTATTCGGGGCCTGGAGGCCGGGGATCATCCTCCTCTTCTGTGTGCCACGTTAGCACGGGCACCTTTATTACTGGAGATCACAACGGGGGAAGAGACTTTCAAGAAGCTACCTGTGGTTTTCAATTCACGAAACCGACACAGAAAATTCATAGTTTCTCTTGGTGCTGGCTGGTCAGCTGTTTATGGATCAATGCATCTGAATAACAAATGACTGGTTTGTTATTTTAGGAAGGTGGTTTTGAGGTCACTAAAAGGAACTGCTATGTTTTTTTGTTGTTGTTTTTGATTCGTATCTTTCACTTTTTTTCCCCTAGATCACTTTAAGTTGAAAGTGGCTGTGCAAGCCTGTCCTCATGGGGTGGATATGGGAGCCCTTTATGAATATGGCTTTGCTTTAAATGGTCTCCGCTTACTCTGATCCTCTCAGGAGTGAGTCATGTGCTTTTGAAATGCCTGGAGTTTAGAGAAATGCTCTTAGTGTCCCCAAGATTCAAAGCGTTATCAGAGTTAGTCGCTGAAGGATCAATTAAAATATTTTATACCGTCTTTGTAACATCCTCAATGCAATTTGCAGAATCCGCCAAAGGCCCAATGAGGCTACTGGAAGTGGTTACAGCTGTTCAGAGAGCTACAGGGCCGTGTAGAAAGTAGCTCTTTACAACACAGTAGGCAAATGGTTTCTAGCTGTGTTACCTTCAGTACTTGTGGGGTGGTGCAGTCAGATGCAGGCTGGCACCATCACATCTTCAAGGTTTGTAGCCAGTATGTAGGTGAGAAACCTGATGGGTATTTATTTTTGTCCTGCTCTTTTCAGTTTTGGTAGCAAACAGCATTTGTAAAACAATCCTGTCATGCCTCAGACGTTGGTCAGAGCTGAGTCTGCCCTGATCAACATCTCATGTATCTCTAAGGCCAGTGTGGGGGACGGAGAGGTGTACACACCACAGGCCTTTCTGACACTTAATTCACCCACCCAGAATTCAAAAAAACTCTTCTTTTTGTGCACGAAGCTCCTTATCTGTATGAACATAAGAAGCAGGAACCAGCAAGGACTTTTCTGTGATTCCCACCTTCTGAAAGCCATGGAAAAGTGCTCTGATAGCAACAAGTAGCTCCAACTGCCCTGTTCCCTCAGCATAAACCTAAGTTTATTGAAATGCGCCTCATCCTTTTTTTTGTATTTTCTGTTCCCCTCCTCCCCCCGTTGTTGGGAAGCATGTGATGAATCACGCAGGATATGTGTGACTGAGCTGCTCGGGCTTTTTGAATGGTCAAATAGCCAGGTACTCGTTTCAGAGGCCCAGAGTTTTCTTTCTAGTGATGTTTAGAGAGAGTAGTTTACAATGCCTGCTGTCTGGCTCTGCAGCAAATGCATTAGCTGAATGAGGTTTAATCTCTACAAGAAGCTGCCAAATTTAAAATGCTTTTATGGTTCACTTGGCTTTATTTATAATTTAAAAGCATAAATCAGGGCTGGGGAAGTAATACCATAATTTAACTTTGAATTAAAAGTCCTTAACAGCTATGAAATTCTCTAATACAAGGTAATATAAGCATTTTGGATTTACGCTCGAGTTGAGAGCCAAGGAGTATCTTAAATGGGGTATTGAGAAGCAGAGTCTGCTTGCTGTGGTGAAATTTCGGCCTCTGAGAAGCCCAAAAGCAAGTAAGTCCAGATGTATCCTGCAAGTGTCCATTCCGCAAACTGTTATGTTCTTTAGGAACTGTAGAACAGTATTGTTGGGTTGTTTTGTTTTTTTTTTTAAGTTAAAAAGTTGGTCTATAGAAGTAGTATATATGTTGGCCTAAGTGCTTTCAAAACAGTCAAATGCTTTTCTTCTATCTTTTCCATGAGGTCTTTGTGTTTTGGTGGTGGGGTAGTTATGTGCCTGCTGTTTTTAGGAGGGAGTGCAGAAGGGGGCAGGTTCTTTGGCAGTAAGATCCCTCTCCAAAACAGCTCCTCTTAAAGCAGCACTTATCTTTTGGTGCCAGAAGTCTGCAAAGCAAAATCTCATGGACAGGCTTATCTGCATTTCAGGGATGTCATTTTCAAGTCCTGCCTGATGGAGAACACGTGTTGTTTATGAAGGTTATTTTAGAGTACAGCTGTCTCCTTAGCCATTTTTGACCCTTGTTTAGATACCAGGTGCGGCTGGTATCTAAGGGATGGCAGACTGAAGAGATGTATTCTTACCCTCAGCCCTGTGAGCATCTCATGGCAAAGAAGACCCAAGTGCACTGAATGTGTTGCAGTCAGGTGTCTGGCTCAGTAGCTTTTCACCCCCATGTTTAAGTTTAGAAAACTGACAACCCCAAGCCCCAATAATTAAGGGATATTGACAAAACAAAAAATCTAAGTTAATATATGAGCCAGTGAACTGTCCAAAGCACAAACCACTAGAGATGCATCCATTTTCACTAGTGTTTAAGGAGGAATACAGTTTCCAAATGGCTGGGAGATCTTGGGCATGCAAAAAAAACAACAACTGTTCGAGATGCTTAAAAAAATGAGGATCGAGAGAAAGAAGCTCCTTTGGCAGCCGTCGGTCGGTTGGAGGGGGAAGGACCTGTGGCATGGGCTTTCTCTTCGATGCATTGCTTCTCATGCCTGGGTAGTCAGTGCAAGCAGTCACTCTGAACCATAGATGCTGATGATAAGTGATGAGAGTATTCTGATGCTTTGAGATTTGTTTGGAGGAGGCAGAGGTAGCCTGTCACATTGGTGGGTGATGCTTAGTGCCTGTATTACAGAAGTTTTTAGAGGTGATGTGCTGCCTGAGAGGTTGGTGAGTTCACAAATAATCCAGTTTGAGGCCCCTGTATTGAGTGGACGTTGCATGGGCAGGAGTAGAGGATGCTTTAGCACTGGCAGAAGCCTAGCAGAGCATAATTTGAGGCAAGAGAGTGAAAACCTAAGAGGTGCTGAAAACGCCATTTTTTAAGAAGACTTCTGGTGGTGACCATGCCAGAGGGGTTTGGTAGGTTTGGCATGCCTGGGGTCTGGTTCTGTCATGTGGACCACCTGCAGTCATGGGCTCTCATCTCCCTGTGGGGGGGTTTCTGCCCCAGAAACCGGGGCTGTCTGAATCTGTGCGGTCACTTAAGATACCAGGTGGCAGAGAAAACATTTGCTTTACACGCAGCATCTCCCCCTCCTCTCATCTCAACTTGCTATTTTTTGCTTTGCTTTTTTTTCTTCTTTTTTGAACCTTTCTGATACAACCGCTATCTCTGCTGCCTCCCACCTCGCCCGCAGCCCGGGTGCTACGGACATTACTTTGCTTATGGCTGCAAGCTGGGGTTGTGCTGCGTCCCTCCGCTGCCATGTTTCAAAAAAGTAAAACAGAAACTCAAAGAAAAGGGCTGGGGGAGGGGGAGCTAACACGTGGACCAGTTTGCTCAAAGTTAGGCTTTCTTGGCCTCAAAAGAGAGATTGAGAAACTGTGTTAAACTTCTCCAAAGAATATGTTTAAAATGTTTGGCGGGGAGTAGATGCGCGATGCTGGCAACACCACTGACAGCTCCGCAGCTACCCGTGTGGTCGGGAGCACGTCATACCTCTGTAGCACAGGCTTTCTCTGCAGGCAGGGAGCAGCCACTGTGGTGAGAGCATCTCTAGCATCCTCTTGTCTAGTTAAAGTGAAGGTCAAGGACTATTAATTGGGCTTGCAAACAAACTTGGAAAGGTAGGGTGCCTTCCTGGAGAGCAAGCTGTTTCAAGAACATGGCAAAACAGACAGGATGTGCTGGGGAGAAAAGGAAAGTTTCCCATCTCGTGCATCTAGTGTTTTATAATGTGCTTGTTTCTCTGCCAGCATTGATGTGAAGGAACAGCTAGTTTCTTTGGAAATTGGGCCAAGTTTGTGTTTGGAAGGAGACAGATGCTTGCAGCTTCCCGAACTTGGATGCAGAATTCAGTTAAGCTCTCAACTTTTCTCCTCTGGTGTGGAGTTCTTTAGTCTGACTTCACTCAGCAGATGGAGGACATTGTCACTGTGTTGAGGGCCCCCACCCCACCCCAAAGGGTAGTGTGCCGGGGGTGCATGGTCCTCAGCAGGGAGGTGCTCTGGCTCTGATTGCCTCGGGAGCAAGCCCGAGGTGCTGGGCTGCTGGACTCCACTGCTCACCTGCTCTCCTCGCTTGTGGACCCTCCTCTCTGGCCAGCATCCTGGCCCCTCCCTCCCTCCTGTGCACCCTTCTCCAAAGGGTGGTGGGGCCAAAGATCTGGGGTTTTCTGGGATGTGGATGGAGAGTGTCAGTGTCCAGCTTGCCCCTCTCTCTCTGTCTGGACAAGGTCTCACTGCTCAGCCCGTCCGCACCGGGACAGTGTTTTCATTTGTGCCGATCAGTGCCTAGAGCCCCTGCCCGCAAGGAGAGGCGCTTGGTGAGCCAGGCGTGATTAGCACCTCCAGATGGGCAAGCAGTAGCCGTGGCCGTCGGTGACACTGGGGCACCGCAAACAGCCTTTCCAGCTGCCTCCCGGCTGCAGCTGAGCTACAGGAGCCGGGGGCAGTCCCCAAGCCCCTGCAGATGTTTGTCTGAAAGAGGGCTGCTTTTGTCACCTCGCCTACCACCTGTCCCCAGGCTGGGGTGTCACTGGACTTGCTTCAAGGGCGCTTACCTGCAAACGCCTCTTGCTGAAGCTGGAAACGGCCCTGTAAAAACTTTACAGGATGGGCTTCCACAAACCTGTGTGCTCGGGGGCAGTGGGGTTTCAGCAGCCCTTTCCCCAGGCATGCAACGCCTGCTCCTATCCTCCTGCGCTCCTCACCGCCAGTGGCACCCTGTGCTTTTGGGGGTGCGCAAGCCCTGGCTGAGTTCCGGCCAGACAGACGCACCTCCACCCCACCTGGCACCCGGCGCTCGCCCGCGCTATCTGGGGAGCGCGCCCCAGCCCCGGGGCAGCACTGGGATCCAGGTGCAGCCACCACCAGCGGGATGGGATGGGATGGGACAGGGGGGCTGGGGGCTGCCTTGTGATTTGGGGCTGCCCCTGACAGAGCCACGTCCCTGGGATGCCCCTCAGCCCAGGAGAGCTCCCGGCCGCCCATCCTGTCCTGTGGCAGGGCGAGGGGTTCCTGGCAGGGGGCAGCTCAGCCTTTTTCTTGATCCAGGCGTCTCTGTTTGTTTGTTTTGAGTTTGCTGTTTGAGGGCCTGGAATTTAATTTCACAGCAGCAGTGAGCAGGGCTAATTGTATGCAGATTGCCCGGCTCAAAGGGAGGCGGTTCAAAGTCACTTCAGTGAGCGTGCGCTGGATTTGAGCCCCCGATGAGGACTTAGCTTCTCTCCCAGAAATACCTTCTCGTGGAAACGACAATCTTTTTTTTTTTATTTTTAAGAGACACTATGTGCTAGTGTGAGACCTTGTGTTGGAACAGGCAGCGTTTGGGCTTAGATTAAGAAATTTTTTTCTCTGGCTGTAGTTGCTCAGTTAATCATGCAAACCTGCCATCGTGCAGACCCAGTATTGCCAGCGCGTGTGATGCATCCTCATTTTTTTCAGCCTGTTTCCCTTTGGGGTCCGCAGTTGCGGACGCCAGACACTGTGTGAGCCTGCCCAAGACAGGGCATGTGCTGGTGTAGCAGGCTCAAGTCTTGCGTCGGCATAGCTGACATCTGTAAGGGGGTGCAACTTTGCAAGTGCAGACCAGCCAAAGAAAACGTATCCCAGTCCTTGGGAAGGCTTTTTTTCCCTCACTGGGATATTTCTGGCCAGACCCAAGGATTTTTTTTTTTTAAAAAACGCTCATGGGGAAGCGAGAGCTGCAGGCAGCAAGGGGCAGCAGCTGCCAGCCCGCTTGCAAGGAATCAGAGATGTCCCTGTGGCCGTTTTGGCCGGTGGGTCATATGCCAGGACAGGGGGCTGCTCAGAGGACCCAGCTGGGTGAGGGGTGCTGGGGCTGTCCGTTCCACTGGTCCTGTCCCCCAGCATGGAGCTGGACCCCAGTTCAAGCCTGGCTGGTGCTGCCTGCGTAGGCGCTGGCACAGCTCTGATTTTAATAGGAAATGCTTGCTTTGCTGAGCCGTGGGATGCAGTTACCTGCCTGCCCTGGAGCTTCCACGTGGGTCTGGGGGCTGGGACCGACCCCTGCTCCACGGCCCCGGGGTGGGGGGACTTGCCCCCACGTTTTCCGGGGTGGAGCTGGTTTTGTTTTTCCCAGTCAGGGCGGACTTGGTGTGGCCAACCAGCCCTTCCCTTTTCTGCTGGGCCCCTGCAAAGAGGTGTTTTTTTTTTTTCTTTCTGCGAGTTCTGCTTCTCTTTTCCAGCTTTCCTTTCGCGTGAGGTTTGTCTGAGCATGGCAGTGCGGGTGTGCACGTGGCTCGGTGGCTAGAGAGCAGTGCCCGGCTCTTGGCCAGGGCGATGGAAATGTTCTTTTCTGCTCTGTTTGGGGAGAGGTTTTTCCCAACCTCTGTGCTACATGCTTTTGCTTTCATTCTCACTAAATTAAATATCTTGAGATTTGCACCTGGCTTAAGGCGCACAGGTAAATTTTGCTGTTTTTCCCAGCAAAGTGCTTGGGAGGGCGATTAAGTCTGCTCGATCACCTCTCCAAACGTGCCCATGAACCCAGCTGCCCTCCTTCCCATCTCCTTCTGCTGGGGCTGCACCACCCTCCTGGGGAAGGGGTTCCCCCCCACCCTGTCCCACCTGAACCCCGGGGCTGCCTTTTGTGTCTGCTGCCCCATGTTGTATCACCCACTACCACCTTCTTGGATGGAGTGTGGCACTCTCCCATTCACAGCCCCCCTGGGGATGCAAGGGTACAATTCTGGCTCTGCGCGTCATAGCTGCTTGAGTTTTCCCAACGCTTCTAGTACCTGTGGTCCAAGGAGGCTGGAGCAGCTTCTAGATTTATTATAGCATCAGGTCAAGCAGATTCTGGGCTTTTTGTGCCAGGGTCCTCTCATTTGAGTCAGCAGGATGAGCACCAGGGAGGACACAAGCTGGTAGCCTCACACGCCAAGAGGTTTACCTGTTGTGGCAAGCGTGGCCACGTTGGGAAGCAGGGGATGAGAAGATCATCAGGGTAGTGGGGCAGATTCTTGAGGCTCGAGCACTATGCTGCCTCTGGCTTTTTGCAGGCCTCACCTTTTGCTTCATGTAAGAAGCAAAAACAGGCTGCCCAGGAAAGTGGTTTTGAGTCACCATCCCTGGAACTATTTAAAAGACGTGTAGATGAGGCGCTTAGGGACATGGTTTAGTGGGCATGGTGGTGTTGGGTTGACGGTTGGACTCGATGACCTTAGAGGTCTTTTCCAACCTTAATGATTCTGTGATTCTATCATTCTAAGCTGCTTCCTGTTTGTGTGCACCACGATGAACCCCTGGTATCTGTGCCTGCACAACGCTTTTCCTGTGCACCTTCCCTTTGAGCAGAAATGCTTCTGAGTGTCAGAGACAGGGGGCGGGAGGGGGTTGGCTTTTTGTGTGTGTGTGTCTCTTTCTTACCCTACCACTGCCAGTTAAAACCTCCTTTTTACAATCTCTGTGTTTGGATGTGATGCCATGCTCTTGTGTCTTTTGCAGGCTTCAGGCAGCTGCTTATTCATGTTTTCGAGGTCTTCTTTTGCTAAAGTGTACGGTAGAGGCTCGTGAAGCTGCTCTGTTGAACTTTGTAACTGTGAAGCCAAAAGGTGTCTGCGTATAAATCCTGGGCTGTATGGGTGACTGGAGCTGCGAGTCCACGTAGCTCTTTCATGCCTATCTGTTTATAGCAGGGGCTCAAAATACAGTGGCTTGTGTTTCAGGCAGTCACCTTGAACCAAAGCAGAAAAGATTGAGATGGAGTGAATCGGTCTGGAAAGTTTACCTAGTAAACAATGGATAGGGATGCAGTTTTGTCCGGTGGGACAGCACTCGCAGCAAAATTCGCATGCTTTCTTGGCATCGGCGGATCATGTCCTGAGTCAGCATCCTTGGAAGACAACAGCCTTGGGGTGCTTGCTATCCAGGTAGTCAAATTTTGGTCAAAATGATTTAAAATTAGCAGCTGGAACTGTGACTCTGGTCACCGGCTGGAAAGCCTGCATTTGCAAATTTGGCTTTAGCCTTGTCCTGCTTGGGAAGTGAACTGTAAGCGTCAATTCGCAGCTGTTGCTTTTGTCAGCCACATGGCTTTATGAAGTCTAGTTTGTTTTAGGCATTCTGTATTTGAAAACAGCCTATTCAGGTTTTTTACGTTTTCGTATTCTTACTGGCGCCAGTGAATGTATTAACCGGGTGATTTGCGTCAAGCCTGTCGCAGAAGCAGCTGCCTTGCTGTAGATGTACGGCACCAGTGCCTGGGGTCTCCTTACTGAACTGCATGTTGGCTGCATCCCTTGGGGCAGCTTTTGCAAGAAGGTGTGGTTTTTAAAACTCATTTGATTAACTGGAGGTTTGGGGCGGTACAGGTAATTTCTCATCAGTGTCCTTCAAGATTCTGAAGCTGTTAAATCTCTGTCTTCTGCAGCTAGTTTTTATCATGAATGTGTTTTCCTTTCCCATCTTTTTCTTGCTGACGTTCCAGCCTCCTGAAGGCAAACAAGAACAAGGGCTGGTGGGATGAGAGGTCCACGTTTGGCCTGGGGGGCTGGTGGGTGCCAGCCTGCAAAAAACCCTGCTTGCGGTGTCCAGACGCTTGTGGCTATCCTTGCCTAGCTGGAACTGACGAGCCGCCAGCGGGAGATTTCCCTGGTAAAGTTGCCTAAATAGCAAACTTTCTTTTCCGCCCCCCTTACACTACGCGAGTGAGTGCGACAGATTAAAAGAGCCTTTGTTCGTTAAACCAGAAAGCATCCCCTGGGCTGATGGGGCTTGCAGTTGTTTCTTGGGAGCGGCAACTGGGAGCAGAGAGCGCGGCCTGTCCCTGCAGGAAGGGGCTTGCTCGGTGGGACGGCAGCCGCCCGGCGCCTGGGAGGGGGCCGGGCTGGCAGGGCCCCACGAGGGGATGTGCTGCTTCCGCCCCGCGGCTTCCTGCAGCGTTCCGCCGGGTCGGTCCCGCTGCTGGCGGCGGGGTGCGAGCAAGGCAGGAAAATAATGGAAATACACTGGGTACGGATGCCCAACAGAATCCTGTTTGCTGGGTGTGACCGGTTAGGTGAACCGTGCCCAGTGCAACGCCTTTTGCTGTTTTAAATGCACAAAAGTGTAGCATCGTCCTAACTGGGAGTGCCGGTCTCCTAACGGAGGTGACGCTGAAGGATGAGCAGGGGGAAGCAGGCGTGGAGGTGGGTCGAGGCTGGAGGCCGTTCTGGGAGAGTGCTCGCCACCACGGTGGGGAAGTGGTAACCAAATTCGGAGGAAACGGTGCGCTCTCTCCCCCTCCTGCCCCCGCTGGCCTCGCTGCTCTGGTGCCTGCCCCCTGCCTGTCCCACCGGCATGGGGGTGGCCGTGCCTGGCCTGATCCTGCCACTGCTGAGCCCCGGTCCCGGTTGTGCCGCTGCATGTTGCTTCCTGCCCCAGTTCCTCCCATTCTTGCCTCTTCCTCCAGCTGCAGAGTGCCCTTCCAGCTCTCCCTGCAAGCCGCTTTTTGGCCAAAGAGGCTTTGGCCCCAGCCGTGCAGCCACAGGGCAGGCATCTGCAGGACCCAGCTTGCACCGTGGGGCAGAGGGTGGGGAACCGGGCAGGCACGTTGGGGGTGCAGCTGGGAACTGCGGGAGTGAGAGCATGGGCAGACTGATCCCAGTGCCTGGGCTCTGAGAAATCGCTGCCTCCTCCTTGTGTGAGAGGGAAACATGCAAACTTGCAAAATTTAAGCTGTGCAAAGTGCAGAGATCGGGAGATGCCTTTGCATCCTGCCCGTGATACCGGTTTCTGCAAGGTCTTGCCTCCGCTGAGCGGGCAGTGAATCAGGCAGCAAAGCTTCCTTGCTGCCTCCGGGGATACACTGAGCACTCTGCCTGTTGGGCCGGTCTCCTCCTGGCCATCTCCAGCCCGAGTGAGCACAGGTTTGTGGAGCAGCACAACCGAACTAAAGTAGCTTCTTCTAGATAAATAACTAGGGAATGAGCCGTGAGCCTGGAGCATTATTTCTGCTTTTTCAGTAGTCACATGTTGGGGTATGCACAAGGTTGACTGCGGTGGCCACTGTCTTTTAGAGCTCTAAAAATCACTTGTGCCCTGTTCTCAAGGGGCTACATAAGTGCAGCGTACCCACCCCTGGCATGTCCACACAGAAATGTGCACCCTGTGCATGCCCTTGGAGGGGCCTGGGGGTCTCTTCAGCAAATGCAGAGAGGAGATGGTAGCTCTAAGACATGCGTGCAAGTGCGTGTGTTCACACCCAGGTGGAGGAGAGGGGGAGGCTAGAGCAGCCGAGTCTTTAAGGAGTGATCCTCAGCCTAGTGATTATGGTGAAGACCTTCTGCTTTATGTGTGGGGGCCTCAGCATCCCCACCTGCGGAGGTTTTAGTGGGAGCTGAGCACGCACACAAAGCCCAATTTATTAGCTCGCCATTGCTGGGAGCAGGACATGGCAGCAAGAGAGATCCTTCTGTGGGCAGCTACTGCACTCGTTAGGATTTTGCAGCAAATCTGTTCATCAGGTCTGGAGTAGCTGGAAGCAAATACTGCAGAAAGGCCAGCCTGGATGTTAAGAGAGGACATCCACAAAAGGTTTGTGGTCAGCGATGCCGTGTTTAGCCCCAGACCCACGTACAGCTGTATGGGAGGGACCGCTTTGGAGCCAGCGTGGCAGAGCAGAGAAGCCTGGCAAGCAAAGAGCACTCGCGCAGACGCATGAGCCAAAATCTTGTAAAGCAGATCTCATCGGCTTTATCAGTGCCTGGGGCTGTCACTGCCCTTTCTCTCTGAGCTCGGCCTTGAGCAGCTCAGAGGCTGCCATCCTCTCTAGTGCTAGGGGGGCTTCTCAGTTTTACAGTTTTGGCACAGATTATTTCGGTGGTTTCAAAACCTGCCGCTGTTGAAACCGTGTCCAGGAATTGCCAACCTGCATGCAAATCTGGATATGTGTTTTTAGCAATTCTAATACAGGACTTCTAATAAATAATGGCATGCCTACAGAACACTGAAAAAAGAAATATATATAAGAAAAAAAACAAGAAAGGGGGTTTTGTTCACTTTGCATGTGGCTAGCCTTGGCGTAGGTAATTACGTCGGTAGGAAAGCAGGACTATTTTTGAAGCGCTCAACTCTCACGCTGTGTGAGATGGGTGAGAGCACAGAGGGCAATGCTCTTCTCTCGGCTTTGTGGCACACGTGCCAGTGGGAGTGCAGCTGTTGGTTTGCCACACAGATAGGAGGATTTTCAAGACTCATTTGGCATCAGTGACTTGGTTGGGGTCTGATACCAAGAGGCTACAGCATTTGCAGGTTTGCTCTGAATGGTCTGCGGTTGCTTCAGGTACGGCTCGTCCAAGCTTCAACACCTCCATGCACTGCTGGGATTTTGTTTGGATCCAAACCTCTGTTTTTAAAAACCAAAACAAACCAAAAACCAAACGTGTGTAAACATGTGTGGTGAGAGAAATAGATTGTGTGTGCTAACTCACTTTGTGCTGTGCCTCTATTCCAGTTGGTGCACTACGTGTGGAGTTTTCCCAGCCTGTGAACCTGGAAGAAGTGGTGAGAATAAACCCAGAGGTCAAAGCAGGAGGTCGTTTTGCTCCGAAGGACTGTGTAGCACTTCAGAAAGTAGCAATAATCATACCGTTCAGGAACCGAGAGGAGCACCTGAAGTACTGGCTGTATTACCTGCACCCAATTCTCCAAAGGCAGCAACTAGATTATGGAGTATATGTTATCAACCAGGTAAGATGCTAAAGACACAGGGCTTTATAATGCTCTCATAACAGTGCCTGTGCCCCCGAAAACAGAGGAGTGGTTGCTTTATCCTGAATGGCAGTGAGCTGGCAGGCAGGGATAAGGTTGCTTTAAAAAAAAAAAAAAAGGGGGGGGTGGGCGGGGAAGGCTGTAGCTCCAAAAAAAAAGTGAAAATCAACATGAGCAATTTTGCTTCGATGATTCAGGTGGAAAACCAGGGGTCCCCTCCTCCGGTCAGATATGATTGACTCTAAAGAGCTTCTGCTTAAACAAACCACTTGGTGAGGAAGGAAAAAATCCCTAAAAGCACAACCCAATGTAATGTCTCTTTCCAAATGTTCCTTTTTCCCAACTGCTGCAGGAATTGCATATGGAGATCTTTAAGGTGACAAGATAGCATTAATGCCTAATCTGGCACTGGGTGTGCCATAAAGCCATAGGATTTCACTTACTTTCTTGAGCAACTTCTGTTCATGTTAGTAATAGAGCACAAAGTGTCAGGATGGAGAAAGCAAAGCTGTGGCAGTGGAGCAGGTGAGTGATTGTCTTCAGGTGAATAGAACAGAAAAGAAAAGCAGTGACAGGTTTTTTTTTCCTTTTTTTCCCCCTTGATATCTGATGGCCTTAGACCTGTCTTTAAAAAAAAAAAAGGGCATGTTTCGCTGCGAAACTGTCTTAATTTATACCATAGTGGTGGTTAAATAAGTGGGTGCTGTTCACACTTGGAAAAGCTTAAAATGTGTAGGCATTTGCATGGGCTGCAGAGTGAAAGGGTGGGTGCAGTTCTGAGAGCCCCTTCTGCAGCAGTGTCTGCCGGCTGGACAATCTCACAGCACAGTTTCTCTCTTGGATATGTATTTATATCCTGTTTTCTGAGGTCTGTAAAAAATGAGATGAAATAACATGCTTCTTTAAATGTAACTCCTTAAATCTGCGGATTAGCTGATGTGTTTGGGCATATCAAACACCATGAATATTTAAAATGGTCAGCCAAGCGATAAATTTCCTCACAGAATTGAAAGTAAAGGGAGACCTTTTCTAGAGAGAAAACCAATACTCCGTTACTACTATTTATCTTGCTTTGCTCATTTCCAGGGTGCCAGAGAACTGGACAAAAGTGATTTGTGGGGAATTAGCGGTAGCTCCTAAGCACAGCAGCCAGGATGCTCCGCTGTCTGTGGCTGACTGTGCTTGTGGCCTGGCAGCCGCTTTGCTGAGGGCACAAGGCATTCCTGCAGCATGCGGACTGGCACACTGTGCCCTAAAATTAAGCCCTGTAAGGAGACCCTTCCTGTGCAATGCAAAGAGCAGCTGGTGCTGCTGCGGTCCAGCAGCGCGGGACCAGCCCCAGCCCTTTGCCCTTCAGGGTGCGTTTCCTTGCACGTGCAGCGTTTGTCTGTGCAAGTCACTGGTGCCACGAGGTTGCTCGAGCCACGGTCCCCAGCGGTCACTGGGGTGCAGGTGGGTGAAGGTGGCAGAGCAGCATGCCTCCCTTTTCTGAGCGTGGCTCAGAAGCGAGGGTGTGATGCGGCTTCCAGCAGTGATCCTGTGGTGGGGGCTGTTGCTTTCCTGGCCAGGAGTAGCTCACCGTCCGGCTCTGCGGAGGCGCGGGGAGAGCTGCCCGCCCACGGTCTGGGGGCAGCGCTTGTGGGTGAGCAGCCACCTCCATCGCAAAGAGCCGGCGGTGCAGCTGGGGCTGGTATTTCCCCATCAGTGCTATTCGAGGGTAAGGAAAGTGAGGGGCCCGATCACATGGAGCTGGTGTCTGTGAAGGCAGACAGTGTCCTAAGCCTGGATGGAATTCCCGCTGCTGCTGTGATGGTGCATGCTGGCTTGCATTGCCCTGCATTGCTGGCTCCTCCTCTTCTCTGGTCCTGTCCTCCCATGCTAGGGCTGTGGGGCTGTCTGTGTTCTCTAAAGTTAACCCTCACAAAAATTATTGAAGCAAATGGTTTTTTTCAGATGCATTCCTTGAGCAAAGTTGGAGTGGGAGTGACACTCAGTACACAGGGTATATATGTCCTGGACACATCCAGCAGTCAGATGTAGGTTAGCAAGTAAGACTACTTGATTTGTAAAATAAACACGCTCCTTCTGCGTGCCTCTGACAAGCTGTGTCTGGAAGAGGCAGAGCGGTCAGTGGTAGTAAACCCACTGCATCTCTCAAGGGTGAGTGGGAACGTTGAATAGAGAGAGTTGCAGAAAATTTATGAATTCTGCAGAAGTACAGTAGGAAAACAGTCTTATTTCTCTGCTGTCTTGACAATTGCTTTTCTCTTTTTCTTGTCTGTCCTTCCCTTTGCATTTGCCCTCTTTTTTTTTTTATTTTATTTTTCCTTCTAGTGGGGAAATATTACCTTTACTTGTTAATCCTGTCTATAGCAAAGCAATCACTGAAGCAAGGAGAATTACTGTGTGATCTGGTTCTTACACGCTGCCTACGTGCTCTTCTGTGCTCTGCATCTCATAGAAAGAAAGAGGAGCGCTGAGCCCTGCTACTGCTGCACTGGTAATGTCAAACTTCTTCCTTTCAGCGCAATGCATTTCCGTCACGAGTCCGTTGTGTCTCCACCATGCTGTTCTTGCGTGCCTGAATGCCTCAGAGTAGGACTTGGCTGAAACCAGGGGGATGGTGTTTGTAAAATGTCCGGTGTGTAACAGGAGCCAGTGGAAAACACGTATTATGCTTCACCTTCTGCACCCTACCCCCAGCAAAACCCAAACCTGACGCATGGAGTAGCAGTTGTAGGGTCTTTCAGATAAATCTGAGATGAGGACGTGTGGCTGAAGCTTGACTTCATCAAATGAGAAGGCAGAGGCAAATTTGTGGCATCTCCCTCAGTCCCGCTGGCTCCCACGGTTACGCGCGTGCTCTCCGGCACCTTCAGCCGTTGCCACCTGGGCGCTCAAGTCTGGAAGTGAGTTTTCTCGCGGCAGTTCAGCCGGTGCAAATGCCCATGCAGCCAGAGTGAAGTTTGGGAGAGGGGAGACTTAGCAAATTCCGGTTTTCCACTGGCCCCTGGCATTACCTGCAATGTCTTCGGTAGCAATTTTCCAGAGTGTGCATGTGTGTGTGTGTGAGTGCGGAGTGGTTGGAGAGTCGCATTTACTTGTGTTATTTTGCAGGGGGTATCAGGACCCCCCAGGTGCGTGGGCAAAGGAGGGAATTGTGCTCGGCTCCTGCTTGCACTCGCAGTAGTGGGGGAGGTGAGTTTCTCCTGTGGCTGCTGTCTCCTGCTGCCCAATGTAATAGTGCTGAGACCTCACCATTACAGAGGTTTCACCCTGTGACACCCTCTGACGGAGAAACAGCGAAGTGTCTCCTGGTGTCTCTGTGTGGCCCTGGAAATCTGTTTCTACCTGCTTCAGTCCACTGGAACATGGACTTTCACGTGGACATTGTGCGTGTGGTTCAGGCTGTCTTGGGGGATCCCTGACTTAGCTAGCAACCTCCCATTGCAGGTGATGGCTCTCCTAGCTGGCCAGAAACACGTATCCTCACCATTACTTCCGTGAGACCTGGCAATTTTAGGATCCAGGTGACAGAGACGCAGCCACAAGTCCTCTGCACTGCTGTGCTGTCTGCAGGAGGAATCACAGAGCTGCCTCCTACATGGAAGTGGAAGGCAGGACAAAATTGGGACAGACAGCTTCTTGCTGGTTTGCAAGCCTTTTAGCATGAACGACAGTTCCAAAAACCTCAGTTTTATCTGTTTGGCACTAAAAAAAGGTAGCATCCTTTGGTAGGTCTGGCTGAGCAAATCAGATTCAGCAAAGATAAGGAATGGGAAGTAAAAAAGCCTGAATGTTCTTTTGCTCGAGCTGTTCATCTCCAGGTGTGAGAAGGAATCTGCATCAGACCCTGCAGGACTGAGGCAGCAGGTTGTCCCCCTTCAGCCGGTCTCTCGTGGACCAGGGAATGGGGATGGACTTGGACGTGCTGGTAGAGACATAGGGAGTAAAATCAGGAGCCAGAAACAGGTGGTAGGCACCAGCACTGAACTCAAGACATGGGTTAAGTTTCAGGACAAGAGAACATAGGGAAAAAAATGTCAGGGAAAAAAAAATAGCAAAACCATGCTTGCACTACATCTTTTCTGCTTGAAAGCCTAGAAGATAAGCGTGGAGGCTACGTCTAGAGCTTAGTTCCATTGTCAAAGCAGCAGTCCCCTATGTGCCACCTAACTCTTCAGGATGATGCACCTCTGTCCAAGCAAGTCCAAATTGATCCATTCCTTGTGGCAAATAACAGGGAACCTCCATGGGATGAGGAGCTGCCAAGCAGAGGCGAGGGCTGGAGGTTTCTTCAGTTCTGCTTTATCTGCTGTCTTGAGGGTCACCTGTGGTATTGTGCCCTGCGCTGACCTGGAAGGGACAGCAGCATAGAAAGGAGATTTCCCAACTCTGCTTTTTTATTTTTTTCCTTTCAAAAAGTTGGGAATCTGTCAAAGATGGAAGCCTAAAGCACGTTTCTAAGTTTTGAGAGATTTGAATCTCAGATACTGCAAGTATGCCAGTGCTCCCACATTGCCTTAGGTAAAGAAACAGAGCTTTCTGCAAAAAGTAAAACCTCTTATCAGTCTTTTTTTGCTCTGATACACACTGTAAAGCCTTGCATACCTCCTGGGACAGAAAACCGGCCTCCTGCCCTCAAAGGAGTCGCAATTGATAACAGCATTGCAAGGTTTGCTGCATAAGCTACCTACTCACTGTAAAGTTACTGAAAAACAGCTTGGAGAGGGGTTTTTGTTTTCTTTTTCGGTTGTGATTTCTTGCCCCCCCACTCCCCGCCAAGCCCTTTGAATCCCATAGCGTGAAGCTGTGTGGCCATTTGGGAGGAGAGCGGCAGTGCCCATGTCAAATGTTTGCCATGTGTCCGGTCCCTCTCCATGCGCAGGGCCCCAGTGTGGGCTCTGCCGGGGTCCGGTGGGTGAGGTGCCGGGACAGGTCCCGCATGCTCTTGGTCTGGTCGCTGCACTGTGCTTTGGGGTTTTTCGGGGAGAGGATTAAAATGCAGCTCCTCGTAGCATTGTTAGTCCCTAAGTCACCCAGGGGAGTTAGCAGCTACCTGAAGGCATGGGTTAATTACAGCTGAGCCTCTCCTGGTAATAAAATTGATGTGAAGTGCTTTTTGCCTTGAAATATTATGAAAAGAGCAGCCACAGGGTGTGAAATGAGGACACTCTCCTATACTGGACCCAGCAGGTGCTTTGAGGTGTGAGCACACTGTACTTCACACCAGCACCGGGAAAAGTCCCCCTCGGGGCTGTGGAGCCATGCCCAGGTTTGGTGCTCTGAGACCTGAGGAGCACTTGGCAGCTGGGACTGGGCAGCCCCCTTCGCCGGGGGAAGAAGACCCTCCAATCCTTCAGCCTCAGCTGCTCCCTCTCCCCAGCCTCTTTGTTCGACTTGCCTTCATTTTCTGCATTCAAGTTTTCACTGCTCTTGCTTGTGCGTGATGGTGATCATCTTCCCACCACCTTAGTTATTGCGTGAACCCTTTTGTTTCGGGTGAGGATGCTGAGAATTTGCTCAGATCCTCCTCCACAAAAGCTCACTCCTCCCTGTGAAGTCATTTACGCCCAAGGCAAGTGATGAATGCTTTTGAAAACCTTGGTTTGACACTTGCATGTTAAAACCTTCATTTGAAAGATACTTGTGGCTGTTTCAAGAACCTGCATTGACTCTCCAGCCGCAGGTACATTAACCAGTCTGGATTAAACAGTTTCCAAACTGATTATTTATTAACCAGGCAAAGCCATTTGGGACGAGCTGATGTTTTAAGCTGCTGCTCCTTGGGCACAATATTTTATCCATCCTTGATTCGCATCCCACACCGGGTGCGGGTACCGCAGGGTAGGGGTATGGCTTGCATGGCGGGGGAGTCCTTTGGCTCGACACTGCTCCGAGGGTGTGGAGGGCGAAAGGTGGGATGTGGTAGAAGACAAAGGATTTGGCAGTCTTGGTTTCAAGGCTGGCAAAAAACTTCAGCCTCCTTCAGCGGTGCCCTATGAGTTCCCTTCTGCCTGCTCTGTTCCCCTTGCACAGGATTTGGGTTTGAAGCTGATGCTGCAAAGTTGGGTCCTAGACTGGAAATCCTTACTCTCCAACCACTGGTATTCTCGGGTTTGTGGGTGTGATACTGTTGTTTTTCGAAAGTACTCGACCAATTTGCGAGCCTGTACTTGTGCTCAAAGCCACGTGTGCTTTTGAAACGCTTCTGCCTGAGAGAGGCCAAACTGACTTTGAAACGCCTCTGCCTGAGAGAGGCCAAACTGACTTCTCCTCAGGCGCCTCATTGCTCGGGGAGAGCAGAGAGTTCCTGCCCCGCTCTCTGCAAGTCCCTTCGTTAACTGTGCCTGCCCTGGGATAAACGTGCCCTGCTGCGGTGTCAGCTCTTTCCAGGTCCTTCCCATCGTGGTGACAGCCCTCCTCCTTTCGTTTTTCCCGGTGAGGCCCCCGGGGCGGATGGTGGGTCATGCTGTGCTCCGACTAGCAGAGGAGCGGCAAAGAAGGAGCCGTGCAGCGCAGCAGACAGCAGCGTCTGGTGCGCGAGCCGTAGCCCTTGCAGGAAGCAGCTCGCACCGGCCTGCCGTCCAGGGAACAAGGCTGTGTGTCACTGCCACGTGCCGAACCAGCAGCGCTCTTCCCAGGGCCCGGGAGCGTCCTGCTCCTGTGCGTGGACGACTGCCCAGGGCTTGGCACGGGAGCAGGAGCGAGCGACAGCGCGTCAGACCTTAGCTGCTGGTGCCACCCCCTGCTTTGCAAATTGGGTCTGGTGCATGCTCACGCGTGCTGCTGAGCAGAGGCCACGCCACAGTCCCGCAACGTCTTGTGGCAGAGCTTAGGAAGAGGGTGCCAAAATCCTGGCCACAGAAAGGTTTTGGTCCGTAGTCCTTGTCCTAGCTGTAAGCTAAAGCACTGCCAAGGTTTCTCTCTGTAGCAAGGGTCCCTTCTCCCAGAGGAGCTCGTCTCTCTTTGCTTTTCTCCGCTGCTCCGGGAAGCCCCAGCTGCTTGCCCCGGCGGTCCAAAAACTTTATCACAAAATTCAATCCTGAAATGCCTGCGTGTGGGGTGGGACAGGGGGACCGCGCAGCATCAAACCTGCCCTCTTGGAGGGGAGCTGAGCTGGGTCCAGCCTTTCCTCAGCCGTTTCAGCTGCCCCTGTGGTTTGCAGCTGGCTCGGATGCCATCGTCCCGCGGGCGGCATTCCGGAGGGGGCTCGCTGCGGTCGTCCCATGGGTGCCGTGGGCGGAGTGCTCGGACTCAAGCTCAGTCCATCACAGGCATGCCAACCCAGTGCAGCGACACCAGCGTACAGCAACAGGTAAGAAACTGCTGATGTCAACTGTTAAATTTAACTCACTTAATTGTTTTTATTTGTTTTTAAATTAGGATGGAGAAGAAGAATTTAACCGTGCTAAACTGCTGAATATAGGATTCGCAGAGGCTTTGAAAGAGTATGACTATGATTGCTTTGTGTTTAGTGACGTAGACCTCATCCCAATGGATGACAGGAACACCTACAAATGTTACAGCCAGCCACGGCACCTCTCTGTATCCATGGATAAATTCGGATTTCGGTGAGACGCCTTTTGGAGGGGCATTTTGTTCCTAATACCCCTGTTAGCCTAGCAGGCCAGGCACAGCCTTACATATCCCCACCCACCATTGAAAGCCTGGGAAAATGTCTCTGGCAAAAGCCTGTCTTGGCGTGCGTGTCCCTGCAGGGAGCGGGTGGCTGCGAGCGGGATCGGCTGGAGGGGAGGAAGGGGGAGGAACACAGCTAAGCAGTTTATTAAAATTCACAGCTTCTGGAAAGTGAAACGTAGGGTGAGGAATTACTAAGAGCCCGTCGTTTTGCAGATGCCTGCATATCCCTTCTTGTGTTTCAGGCTGGAAGCTGGAAGACAGCTAGTGTTTCCACCCAGTCTGAAAAGTGAGACACTCTCACACAGTGAGAATTATTTGCAGCTTTAAAAAGACTGCATCAGATGCTATTTTAAGAGCAAAATGAAATATTTTTGGTTGTTCGATTTCAGGCCACTGAGGGACCTACCCTGGTATCTGAGAGCAATACAAAACGAAATGCCTTTCAACATCCATTTGGGTTCAGCAAGCTGCTGCAAACAAAAATGCTTTTCCTTCCCCTCCCCCCCCCGCCCCATCCCAAATCCCCAAGGAGGAGTTTAAAAGCTGGTCTATAAAGTGAAAACGGGTCGTGACCCCATGGTTGCCAGTAGTGGTAAGGATACAGCAGTGGGGTTGGTGGCAGGACCCCTGCACGTCTCCACGCCAGACCCAAGCCCTGCTCGGAGCAGAACTGTCACTGGCACCGCACGAGCTGCAGTTTTTTCTTGCAGCTAGGTGAAGCTTAGAGCAGAAATGCAGGCTCCAGGGGTTTCTTCTGCTTGGAAGCAGAGACAAGGTCTGCAGTAGATCTGGTGATCCCTGTGTGCGCCCTCTCCTGCTGCTGTGGGTCTGAATTTCCTCTGTCCCCAATCCCTTGGTGAATCGTCCCCTGTTTTGAGCGAGAGCTGGTTGGTTTTGTGCGTGCAAGGTCTCGCTGCTGGCTCAGTTTTGGGCTGCGAGCTTTCCTGTGGGGCACTGGGGAGTGTGGAGAGGAGCGGTGGAGCTGCAGGAAGAGAAGGCTCTGCAGTGCCTCCGACGCCTTATTGAGCTCTTGCTGCTCCCGGGGCATGCATGTCACCCATCTGTCCTCTGGTGAGGTGATGTGCATCCCACCGGCCTGTTCTTTGAGGACAGTGTACTTCTTAGTGAAAGGCTGCAGCTGTTACCAGTTGCAAAATAATCCCAGCTGTATTTGGGACTGAGCCCACCAGCTCCCTTTGCCTTGGCCGAGCCCAGGGCACCGAAACACTGCTGCTCCCTGCTGCAGGGAGGCACCTGGTGACGGCTGCTGGCTCGCTGTGGGCTGGGGTGGAGGGCAGCAGCAAGCCCTTTTCGGGTGGGCAGGCTGCTCCTTGGCCAGCACCTCTCCTCCTCTAATGGCCTTTTCTCCCTGCCTCCAGGTTGCCTTACAATCAGTATTTCGGAGGCGTGTCTGCCTTGAGCAAAGAGCAGTTCACAAAGATCAATGGGTTCCCAAACAATTACTGGGGCTGGGGTGGCGAAGATGATGACATTTATAACAGGTAAATAAATACCCCGCTTGGCACCCAGAGTGCCTCCGGGGTGGGGATGAGCACAGACCTGCTGCTCTCGCCCGGGTGTGGTGGGCACAGGGTGGGGGAGGCTCCCCTCTGGGTGGGGGACGGAGGTGGTGCGTGGGCAACCTGCTGTCAGCGAAAGCGTGTTCCTGCTGGGTGCTGGCACCCCATTTCGCAGCTCCCAAGGTGTGCTGGGGAGCGGGTCCGACTGGAAAAATCCCACCCCTGCCCAACGCACGCATCGCTTGGTCGCTGTGCAGCCTTGCAAGCATCCACACTGGTGCGCAGGTTGGAGCAGCACGCTTCTGAGTCTCCAGCATTGGCCAAAGGAAGGGGATTCAGGGCACGCAGTGGGGTGGAGAAGACCTTGAACCACCTACCCAACGCAGCCCAAGGCTTGCCTGGGTCTGCAGCCTGGTAGCGGATCCCTTTGTTCCCAGGGGAGCTTCGTTTGTCAGGCTGCAGGCATCTCTAAATAACGCCGTGAGCCGTCGCTTCCTGCCCGGAAGGAAGCTGAGCAAGGCTCAGAACTGCAGGAGAGGAGGAAGGTGTTTGCACAGGGCAGGCTGGGACTACCCCTGCCTGAAGACTGGGGCAGAGGGTGGACGTGGGGTTCTGCTTACGGCTTCGCGTCGCCAGGGCAGTCACTGTGAGGAATCACCATGGGGAGCACGGATCTGGGAAGCCCTCTTCACGTTTCTCGATGGCAAAACCACTCTGCGTGGTCTTTTCTTTGGGCTTTCTCAGCTCTTCTGGGCTTCAGGAAGGGTCTTCCTAAAAGTGCTTGTACCTTCCTGAGGTTCAGCACTTCTCTTTAATAAAAACCAAGCAAGGAACAACCTTCCAGTGGGGCACGGCATTCAGAGCAAGGCGGTAGTCCTGTCTTTTTGGGCACTCAGGTTTTGAGGAGCAGAAGATGCTACTTAGAAATAAAAAGGAAGGTGGAAAGAGGAAGAAACCAGGTCTTTTCCAGCATTGGTGTCCCATGAACTGCAGGTGCCTTTCAGAGAGCATGCAAGCAAAGACAGGCTGCCGGCTGTCTCAGCTGGGACCATTGTGGCTCTGACCATGGGTCCCCCCCCATGCTGCTTCACCACCATTCACTTCAGTTTCTACCAGCACTGCAGCTTTCACATCCTGAGAATGAATGCTCTTCTGGCTCCTTTCCAGATAGGTTAAAAACTAGATGCCTCCCATTCAAATTCCAGTCTACAGCCTGGAGCAAGGTTAATGCGGGCGTTGGAGGAGCTGGCAGTGCAGGTGAGGGTGTGGTGAATTAGCAGATCCTTGGTGTTGGCAGGGGGATGTCTCTTTTCCACATGCTGACGTGTCTGTGTGGAAAGGGACTGGCTTTCCCCCCTTTTGGTGTAGCAAGCCTGCAAATGCACTAGCAACATCCTCAAAAAAAAAAAACAAACCCAAAAGGCAAAACCCATGGGCATTTGTGGAAGGTGTGGCAGAGCATCCCACATCGCTGTGTCACCTGTTGCGGATGTTTAATGTACTTGTTTTTTACAGGCTGGTGTTTAAAGGCATGGGGATATCCCGTCCAGATGCCATCATTGGGAAGTGCAGAATGATCCGGCATTCCCGGGACCGGAAGAACGAACCCAACCCCGAGAGGTGCGTCTCCCCACGTCCCGCAGCAGATTCCAGGGGCGCCTCCTGCCCTTGCTGCTCTGGCCGCTTGGCTTTCTCTGGCAAAAAGCCCAGTTGAGGACAGCCTGCAGCCATCTCCTCCCTCGCCAGCCTTTCTGTTCCCTGCACTGTAAGCTGCCCCCTTGACCTCACCAGTTTACTGCTCTATGACTGACCTTTTCCCCAAGATTTCACAATGGCATGAATGTCCCTTGCCTTTATTTTAATTCTTTTTCTTAGACGCAGCAAATGAAGCTCCAAGCAATTGTTTCCAGCTTGTCTTTGGCATATAAAACCTGGGTTGTAGTGCAGAGCAGAAAAGGACCTGTGTGATTTAAAAGCTTGGCTGCTTTTTCCGGCTAAAATTTAACCCCATAGGGATGCCTTTGCCCACTGCTCAGGCTGGCCAAATCTGGGAGTTTATGGGACCCGTTTATGGGACTCAGGTTGTTCTTAAAAACCGGAGATGCCGCCTGAGAGGCTATAAAAATGTCATGCAAAGTTCGGGTTGTTTAAACATTTTTTTCCTTTCTTTCTTTGGTTGTTTTTTTTTCCCCCTTCTGTAGGTTTGACCGAATTGCTCACACAAGGGAGACAATGAGCTCTGATGGCTTAAATACACTATCCTACAAGGTGTTAAGAACAGACAAGTACCCTCTGTATACGAAGATCACAGTGGATATTGGCTCGCCAAATAGCTAACATCACAGACACAAGAGAGACCTTGCCTGTGTTACCCAGGTCATCTGGCCTCACTGAAGCTTTATATCTGCTGGTTTTATAACAGCTGCAATGAACAAAAAGAAAAGGCCTCTTTTGGCATGCCAAAGCGTCTCCAAATTGGTTGGACAAGTGCTTTTTTTCTTCTTTTTTTTTTTTAACTCCAAACTTGACTTTACACAACTTTCTAGCTCTCCATTGTTTTGTAAGTCCAGAAGCTGTACATAAGAGTTGTAAATATTTACTTTGCCAGAAAATGTTGAATCTGATCTATGTGCTGCAGTGCTCCCCATGTTGAGTTAATTGCTGGACCCAAATTTTACTGATTACAACTGTGATGCATCAGCAATTACTGCCCATGATATTTTGATATTTTAAATGAGATGGATGAAAACATTCCTTTTACTTCATTCCTGATTTTACTTTATGAAGGACTGTAAAATGCTGCTAAAATTGTACAAGTTTACGCTTTGCATTAGACTTTTTTTTTTTTAATGGAGACAATATCATATATTTTTTTCTCATAGTGACCAAAACAAACATCTTCTCTGTGTGCAGAGCAAGTGTTGAACAACCAAGTCTGGATTCAATGAATGTCATTATTTCTTTTAGTCTCAAAGGAGGCTTTGAGTGAGTTGAGCCAGAGTTTGCCAGAATTTGCCAGTGAGCTCTGCATAGTGTGGGAGCTACACAGATGGCATCTGCGAAAACCACTGGCTTCAGATAACCTTACTTCTGGATGTGGTAATGACTTTTTGCCTCAGCACAACACCACCTGGGGGTTTGGGGGCGGGGCGGAGGGGGTGTTTTTGGTTTTTTTCCTGAAATAAAGATGAATTAATTCAATTGCGCAATGAAATTATGGCCTTAAAATTTGCTGACTCTTGTTAACAGTGGTAGAAATTTACCACGCTATTCAAACATTGTCTGAAGCTTCCTAAAAACAAATTTTTTCTTGCAAGGTCATGCATAAAACTTGAATTCACTTACTACTTTTGTTGTCGTTGTAACATTTTAATAACTTTTTAAAGTAATTTTTTACATCATAAGCAGTATATTTAATATCAGATTAAACTCGGGTGCAACATAATAGGATATGATTCAAGGCCTCCTTTATCTTCAGACTAGTATGCTTTTTATGTGTGTCATTATATATAAGCCATGTATCTTTGCTCTGTGTATTTGTCCATGAGATCTCCTGCGGTGCTGAGATATTCACAGCAGGGCTGACATCCAATTGATTTTTCTCTGCCTAAAGCCTGTTACAATGCGTGTCCTCTGTTGCGAAACTCCCTTCTGATTTTCTCGGGCTTTAAGGGACACGCAGGTTTTGGAGTACTACTTTTTGTCAGTGCACCAGGGCAGCACTTGTACAGACACCTTGCTTTTCCTTCCCGTGACCATATGAAAGCCTCAAGCGCTGACACCCTCGGAGCTGGTTTAAGTGATTTAAAGCTCTCAACCAGAACTGAGAACTGAATTCCTTCTGGCGAGTACTTTGCCACCAGCTCTGACCACAGCAATTTGCACTTCCTTGGCCTGTGCTGAAGGCTGTTGAAATCAGGGACACTTGTATTGGGGATCTTCTTCTTTTTCTTCTCTTTTTTTTTTTCCCTTTTTTTTTCTTTTTTTTTTTTCTTTTTTTTTTGGTGTGGTTTTTTGGTTTAGTTTGGGTTTTTTTGTTGAGACCTGAAGGTTTTGCTGAACCCTTGCACTGCAGGGGTGGGATCCTGCAGGGGCCGGGGGACAGTGCGTTTCTTCTTAGGCCAGCAGTGGCTCAAAGTATGCACAGAGACTTTAATTAGTAGGGAGACAGCCAGCTGACTTTTCAGTCTCACTTCCCTTAAAAACTGTTGCTGGCCAGACTTGCTGCTTCAGTCGTGCCGGGAGCTGAACAAAAGTGGGCTTGCATGGAGCAGGAGCAAAGCACAAGGAAGCAGGCTCGTGTTTAAGAGCCGCTCTCTTGTGCTTATCGTTGCGTTAAAAAAATGACTCCTTTTTGGCAGGTCAGGCTCCAGCTCTTGCAGATACAAAGGGGTACAAGAAGAGGATGTGTTACAGAAGTCAGCTCAAATGTCTACCTGTAAAACATCGGTGAAGCTTAGTCTGCACCAGTAATGGAGACACAGGCAAGACTTTATTTTTTATTTTTTCAAAGGTGCCTTAGAAGCAGGGCCCCGCTCCCACAGGTGGCAGATCAGCACCAAAACTCATAGACGCTCCACTGAAAATCCCAGGTCTCTGCAGAGAGCACCCTGATTTTGTGCTGAGCTCTTTGTAAGTTGAAGAGTTGGGACCTTCAGCTGTAGTGGTGTCTGTCTGCTAACAGGCTATGCAAAGGGGCTACCTGTTGTAATTGGGGGAGGGGGAGTGTTTCCCTTGCCTTAGGTTTCTCTGAAGATTAAGTTAGTGTACAACTCATCGTTTCACTGAATGCTGAAATCATTGAATATCATGGAGGTGGTCTGAGCACTTGTTTCTGGCTGTTGCAATCAATGGTTTCTACCCATGTGCCTTGAAAGAGGAGAGAAATGGAAACTGGAAAACCAGGAAACCTGAAAACCATTTTCAGCAGAGAGATGCTAGTGGTGCAAGAAACTGTCACTTAGTTTTTCTTCTACTGCTAAAGCCACAAGCCATGTAAAAGCCGAAGCTGCCTTTTGTTGCTTGCCCTTCGGTGCTGACCCGTGATTTCCAGATCTCATTGTCCCTGTGTAAGCTGTATTGGTCAAACTCATGAAACGCTCTTGACTCAACCTGGCCATGAAATTTCTCTCCCTGGGATTTTTGGGGGCCTTTTCTACAAACACTCATGTTGCACAGAAGTGAATTCTGGCCATGATCTATTGTGGGTGGTGTTTCTTCCTCTCACGTACTGGTAGCAACATTCAAAGTGATCTTGTGTGTAATGGTTGAAACCCAGAACAAAGCTACAAAGGAAACGCTAATGCTTGGTTTCTTTGGGATTACTGTTTGCTTGTTAGGATGAGGGAGGGTCCTGGCATGCAGCTTTTCCCTGGGATGTTACTTTTGTACTGGACTGCTTGTAGGTTTCCTGTAGATGGTTTTGCTTTTGCATTTTTATCATTTATATATCAATGGATGTATAATCCAATGTTCCTACTTTACTATTGATGTCAAATAAAGTATTTTCAGTTATGACGTCTGGCTGACAGCATTACTCTGAATTACCCCTCTAGCTGGGCGGGTTTCTGGCTGATGGGGTGGACTGGGCCATGCCTTAGCTTCCTTGCATTAACTTTCTCCAGCTTTTCCCCCCCTCTGGCTGCACCCCTGAGTGAATTTCTCTCTTTTGCACTGCAAAATTTTTACTAGCATTAGAGAAGCAGATCCAAGAGTCCTCATATGACACCAGAAAACCGTAGGGTGATTTGTTTACCTGTGGGTAGGGGGACAGCATGCAAACCCCTCCTGAAACCAGGCAGGGGACGCGAGCCCCCACCCAGGCTGTTGGCTTCTTGGGGGAAAGAGGCCACTGCTTGCTCCTGGGTGCTCGTGGGTTTGGCTAGTGTGGAAATGGAGAAGTCATTCCTGGGAAACTGATGCAAATGTTTGCCTGTGTTCCTTGGCACTTTCTCATGAAAACAGTTTCCATGGAAGAGATCTTTCCGGCTGCAAGACTGCGGCTAAGGCTAGGCAACTGGCCTGAGGTCCCCAGCGCCCTCCAGGGAGAGGTGGGCCTTTTCCCAGCTGGGACCAGCTACCCACCTCTGGGGCCCAGGCTGGCACAGTGGGCACGACATCCCCCAGCCCTTGCAGTTGCTTGGAGGCATGCTCTGAAGACCGTATTGACAGAGGGCTCTGGAAGAGGGCACTGGCCTCTGCCTCCTTCATCCCTCCAGGGCTGGCTGCTGCGGCACTGGGGACAGTGCAGGAGCATCATTGTATGGAAGTTGCCAGCAGACTGGCGTGCAGTGGGGGAGGGCAGGTGGTCCCTGTGGCATCTTTCGTTGGCTTTTGGACCCTGAAAGGCATTGCAAAGGAATTGTGGGTGTTTTCTTCTCATGGTTCAAAGTTTGGTATCTATGGGCAGAAAAATGGTCCGAGAGGGACCTTCCACTTTCTCGTATGTCTGTCCCCAGAGTATTGAGCTGTTCCTCCCCTCTTCTGCTCGGGGGGGTGAGGAATGGGCAGGAGTCACACGATTCAGTGGCTGGAAAAAGCCCTGCATGGACATTTTGTCCCTTGCTGAAAGCAGCTGAGAAGCATCAGTAGGATTTCACCCTTCTCCCCACTGGTTATTAAGGCTTCCCTGGACCAGATCAGTATTTGGCTTGTAAAGGATCCCTTGACTCTTTTGCTATGAGACCATATTTACTCTAGCAGACCTTCCTTTCCCACCTCCAGTTCCATCTGCCTGCCAGTGGCCGGGATGGGTGAGCAGAGGTGTCTGACATTTATCCCACACGTGTACCCTGCTACACCTTCCTGTTCTCCAGCCCATGGGAAAAAAAAAAAACCAAACAATAAAAAAGAGGCTGTTGTTAGAAAGAAGAAAAGGACTAAGTTGGAGTTTGCTGATCCATTTTACCCCCTTGGAAGGAGTCTGAAGTGGGTGTGATTGCCCTTTGCTCTTGCTCTGTGTCTAAGCACAGCAGTGCTGACACTGGATCTGTTCTTATTTGCCTACGTCCCATTTGCAGGATGTCTATGCACTCAAGGACAATGCACCCATACGAGACCTCTGTTTTCTGTCTACCCAAGGCAGCAGCCCCGCTCCTGGAGCCTGTTTTCCTTTTCCATCCACTGCTCTCAATGTTACTACCAGCCACACAGATGTTAGCGCACAGAGACAAGATGTCTGCAGAGTCAGAGGTGAGTGACTTCTCAAGCCTGCACTAGATGTTGCAGTGAAGAGCTGAGTGGGGAAAACAGGGGACTGGGGTTAAGGCCAAGGTCTAGACCTCTGGCCTCTTCCTGGTTACATTTCTGCCCTTCACATGCTTGAAAATGATCTCCAAGAAGTCTTGCTCCATGATTTTTCCAAGGATGGAGGTATTGCTTACAGACTGCTGTTTCCCAGATCCTTCTCCTTGCCCTTCTTAAAGGTGGGCATAATATTAATCTTTTCAATCATCCCTTTCCCAGTTGCCATGATATTCCACCATGACTGACAGCAGCTTCATTTGCATCAACCAGCACTGCTAGCTCCTACGGGTGAGTACCATCCGTTCCAATGGATATGAGTATGTCCACCTTCTCTAAGCAGTCCTTAAACCCCATGTTTGGCCCTCCCATCTCCTTCCCAAACCATGCTGGTGAATGCAGAGATCTGGGAGCAGGCTTTACCTGTGAAGATGCTACAAAAATCCATTGATCATTGTAGTCTTTTCCATATTGTCCAGCACAGGTTGTCTCCTCCATCCATCAGTGGACATGCATTTTCCACAACTTCTGGCATGCCTGTAGAGTCCTGTCGTACTACCCTTGACGACCCTCATTAGTCTGAGCTGTAGGTGGTCTTGGACCTGCCTGATACCACCTCTAAGTATCAAAGGAAGTAATGTTTACTACATTCTTTTGCTGTCTATTGTATTTCCCATTCTTACATGCATCTTCCTTTGCATTTTAGTGCAAGAAGCTCCCTTTTTAGTCAAGCAGGACTTCTACAGAAATTCCCTGTCTTCCTGCAGAGGGAAGGCTTGGGAGATTCAGAATGGACGCTGTGAGAAACCCCTTCCCCAGAAGGGTGGTGGAGCCCTAGGACAGTGTACCGGTGTGGCAAAGGGGTCTCCATCCTTGGGAGGTTTCACGGGTCAGTCAGCGGTTCCCCAGCTGTCTGACTGATACAGCAACAAACCAGCCCCTCAGGAGCACCAAGCCAGAGCCAGTGGAGCCACAGGAGAACATAGTCCCTGTGCAAAAGGACACTGCTGCTTTGGTGGCCAGGGGCTAGGGCCATGGATGACACCAGCAAGCCTGGAAAAGCCTGCAGGGCACTGCCAGGGAAAAAGCATGGAGCCGAACAGTTGCCTGTGCTTTCCAAACCCACTTTGCACTGTGTTTCAAAAGCCAAAACTTGACATGGTATTTACCACTGTGAGCATCTGCCCAGCTGCAAGAAAGAAAGGGAGGAGCTGCGAAGCTTTCCATGCTTGGGTCCAGCTCATCCAGAGCTGGCAAAGGGATGCTGAACCCATGTCTGGGAGCATTTCTTCCAGGCATCTGTGGAGGTGCTGGCTGCTGGCGCGTAGGACACTGCAATAAGAGCTCACTGGCTGGGGTTTTTTTACACCCTCCAACTTTCTTTTGAGAGGGAAATAAACAGCTTGGTGAAAAAATGCAAAACATTGGCAGACTCCCATGTGAAACAGAGACAGCCTGAAAAGTCATCCCTCCAGCAGCACCCCACCTATCAAATGCCCCAGTTTTCCTTTTCCAAACCACAATCTGGAACAGCAAAAATCTCATGGGGGGGGGAAGTCATCATCACCATATCTCTTTCCCATGGGATTTAGTGGCTGCTCTAAAGGAAATGCACTGTCGACTCCCCTCAGGGAAGCACAGTGCTGATGAACCGTATCTGGGGTCAGAGCATCACTCCAGAGGCAGGATGTGCTCCACAGCCTGGGAAGAGACATCTCTGCAGCATAACTATTATCCTCCCCATTTCTAGAAATATTCTCAGAGATATGTGGGCCCAATGAAGACTGTGATGTGCCACAGAAAAGACCAGCACTGGAGAAAATCAGTTTTGAAGGGAAAAGAGATTATCTTTCTGTTGGTGATCCGATTTCTTTGCCTTTCCAACTGCATTTGACCAGGGCAAATGTGTTCTTACAGAGTGGGCAGTGCTAAGCTCAACCCAGGCACTGGGGTCTGCATGCAATTCATGCATCCACTCTCTAAGCATCACTGCCTGGGGACATGCTTGAGACAAGGAAGTGTGAAGCCTGTGTGAGAACATCAATGGCAAATGTGAGATGGCGTGTGGAGTTAAAACAATGGATGGACCACAGATGCAGTCACGCCCTCAGAATGACTGAGTTTTACCCATTTCAAGTAGAAAACACTGGCTTTCCACCTGTGTCTGTACAACTCACTCTTTCACCCAGCTGCTAAAAGTTTGCACCACATATTTTCCAGGTCTGGGCAGTTTTCCAAGGTTTGGTCTAAGCAGGAGTCTTACTACAGAGCACAAAGCTGAGGGGATGGGTTGGATGTCTCTGGAGCAATAAGAAGGGAAAGACTACAGTTTCTACCTCACCTGGGCAAAGCCCCAAGTGACCTAACGTGAATTCAGATTTACCCTGGCTTTGAGCAAAGGGATTGAGGAAGAGCACTCCAGAGATCCTTCCCTGCCTAAATCATTCTAAAACACCCTTAGAAAACACAGTTGCTGAGGCAGCAGTTGACTGTGGTTTGGTTACCTCTAACTTAGGTGAACATTGTGGTACTTCTCACCAGCAATCCTGTAGAAATGTCCAAAAAGCGGATTCATGCCCGGTGTGCAAGTAACCAATTCCACACGCTCAGGAGAGATATTGTTTTATTCAGGCCTGGGTGCTCGGTGGACTTGCCACAAATTAAGCACACCTGGTTTAGTCACAATACTGTTTATATTCATGCTTCTCATACATATGCTAAAACCTTCTCTTACATATTCGTTAGATTTCCAAGAACTAATTATAATATTACATCATCTTTCACACATGCTCACTGAAGCTCTTAGGGTCTTCTTGAGGGTCTCGGGTGGTCGGCAGGGTGGTGAACTCTTATTTCCTCCTTTCCATATATGGTCGTAATTTATCTCTGAAACATGCTTGGACCTTGTTCGTTTATCGTTTCCATAGCTAAAATTAATAATCTAACAATACTTCTAAGACACACAGTTCATAATTAATTACTACTTCACATAACTACAAACACACCTGTTAGTTACCAAACTTCTAAGCAACCAATCTCCATTGTTTAAAATTACAGAAGCGAACAGTATAGAAACCACAACAAACTAAGCTATCTATTACCATGGGTACCTTAAATTAAAACATATACATCTTGATCTAAACACCCACTCACTCTATATTAAAAGATATACGTCTTGATCTAAACCCCCCACTCACTAACTTCATCATTCTTACCTCTTATTAACTGGTGTCTGACCCAGTTCTGGGAGAGGGCTATAGACAAAATGATAACACTTTGAGGTTTATGATTGATTATGATTAATATTAAGAGAAACAAGGTCCCAGCATGCCATGTTGATATAACAAGGATTGCCCAGATAACATGGGGAACATGAGTGGAAATTGGGATTGCTCAGGGAGCAGCCAGCACCCACCCAGTAGCCCTCAAAGCTGTGATCTCGCCAAAATGAGAATTCCTGGTGGACAAGAAGCCAGGTGATGGTGTTTGCAGAGGTGGTGTGAAAACAGCGAGGGTACAAACGCTTAACATGTAAAGGGCAGATGAACATCAGAGTCAGTGGTGGCAACTGCAAACTGCAGGGCTGTACCCAGCTGATGCAGTGCTCTGCCTGGGAGTTTGCCCTCTGCAAAATTAGCTGCTTTGAAAATCAGCGTGTCTAAAACACTGCCACCAGCCCGCTGTTGAAGCATTTTGCTAAGGGGTGCTCTGTCCTTTAGGTGCTAGATTATAATGCTGCCCAAAATCGTGATTAGGCACATTGAGTTGATACATAATAAAGCTTCATTGAGGACTGGAGCATTAGATAGGAGAAACGTGCACAAAAAACCCATGCTCAGACACACTCATAGCACCATGCACCGGCCTGGGTGACACGGGCAGCTAAAAAGGGTTTTGTCAGGGTTTGCAATCAGGCAGATGGTGAGAATCTCCATCCTTGGAGATGTTCAAATGCTATCTGGACATGGTCCTGGGCAACTGGCTCTAGGTGGCCTGGCTTGAACAGGGGGGTTGGACCAGATGATCTGCAGAGGTCTCTTCCACTCTCAGCTGCTCTGTGGCTGCGTGTGGTCCCCAGGAGAGCAGGGCTGCATGGAGCAGGGGCACTCACAGCCTCACAGTCGTCCTGCAGCAGTGATTCTGGAGATAGAAATCCCCAGAAACACACCACATCCAGCATTCTGAACTTCTTCAAGGTGTCTGAGTTTCTAGACAGCTCTTAGCCCTCATCCTCCACCCCCTTCCCTGTGTGTTGCCGGCGGGTGTTGCTTTCCCACGCCGCAGCAGGTGCCTGACCCTGTTGCTCAGATGTGTTTCTTGTTGCTCGGATGTGTTTCTCATTGCTCAGCTGCTGCTGCTTTTCTTTGGTACACTTAACACAGGCTTTTCCCAGCTTTTGAGGCTGCACACCTAATTGTCTGCCAGGGAGTTATTTATAGTCCTGGAGCCTCTGCTTTTGACCTGTTCCAAAACTTTCAAAGCGTCTACTGCTATCGCACTTACATCACACATTATTAACAAGAGACACCTGGTACGGTGGGCCAGTTCACACATCAGGCACTCACGACAAGCTGGCAACAAGTACAAAGGCCAGGACAGGGTCCTGGTGCAGTCAGCATCCGCTGTTTTAGTGTAAGGACCGGAGCTGTTACCAGCAGCGGCAATGTCCTTCCTGGTAGAGCTCCGGGAGACAGCAGCAGATGGTAGAAAAGCAAATCAGAAATCTCAGAGCACCACAAAAATGCTGGCAAAAGCTCATCTTACAACAATGCATCAAAGCTCACTGGGGGACCCTATGGGAAGGGGGAATATTTACTTTGAAACTAAGCCTATTTCCTCACTGCCACCCCCTGCACCCCCTTACTCACCAGGATGTACAAGATGGGAGCATCCGAGAGGTCTGTCCAGGATGCAAGCACCAAAATGCAAGCGGTCTGTCCAGGGACACTTAATGGTGATGCAGAGCGAGGGACTCTGGCTACTGAGGTTTTACCATGGCTCCTGGATTGTTAACTCAGGAATTGTGTGCTGCTTTTGAGCCTTGCCTTTTTGTACCCATTAGGAGCTGATGGTGATCACGGTCTCCTGTATCTCCATCCTGCTCCTCTTCTGGGAACCATTAAGATGCACTCGCTGCCCTCTGTCTCCTTACCAGGATGCTTTATGTCTCCTACTCTGTTCCCTGTCTTCCCATCACTATTCTTAATGGCTTCAGTATCGCCTGTTTTAGGCTGTCGTGTATTTCAGACCACCCTGGTTTTGGGGTGGTCTGGAAAACAGTAGGACTCCTGTAATCAGCTAATGAAGGTGCCATCCAAAAGCTGCCTGTCCTGCAGCTGCTCCTGCCACTTGTTCTTGCAGGTGCTCCTATACCCATGCACTCTCCATCCACACCAGCCAATGCTTCCATTGCAGTTCCTTGCAGAAAAAGAAAACTGGCACAGTATTTCCAGCATGAAGACAAAAGAAGTAAGGGCAAGGGAACAGTTGGCCACTTATCCAAACATCAGTTTGGCACTCAGGATCAACAAAGAGGCTGAAAATTGCTATTGAAGTCAGCTGTGAGGCATAGCATTGTCAAACAAACTTGTTTTCTTCCATTTTTCTTCCTTCAAAAAAAAAAACCAGTACAGGATTATTGCTTCAATCCAATAAAGAGAACGGTGTTTGTTACATAATCGGATTTTCTCAGAGCATTTTTGACTTCATATCACCTGATGCTTTGGTAAGACCCATGCCTTATGCAAAAGAAACAGAGCTTAAAAAGTGGTTCGGTGACCTTTCAAAAAGTAGCTGTTACAAAACCTTTATGAAGTTTGCAGATGGCGGAAACATGGTGGCATAGCAAATAATGGCTCTCTGTTACAGGAAGCTCTGGATCTGAATAAATCATTACAGTCTGGTGAAATTAACTTTAATAAATAAAAGACAGAAATGCAACCAGAAGCCAATAATGCCAGATGTGAGATCTGCCTTGGAAAGCAGTGTTGCAGAGAGACTGAAGTGTATCTGTGGGTAACACCATGAGCTCTTTGTGCTGCAGTTAATAGGGATAATGCACCCTCCAGCTGTAAGCAAGTGGATAATGGCATTAGAAACAGGGGGATCTTGCTTCTGTGCACAGCCCTTGTAGGAAAAGCACTCTGTTGCTGTTTGCATTTCCAGAGGAACAAGGAAACACACGTATTCAAAGAGGCTGCAGAAATAAGCAAGGAGTGCTACAGCAGGAAGATTACCTTGTGTCACATACCCGAAAGAGAGAGAGCGTCTCTGAGCCCTGCTCAGAGGTACAGTGCAGCAAAAGGGAACGCTCTGATAGTCCCCTCTGGCCTTCAGTCTTTCCATTAATAACATCTCTGCTTTGCTCCCTTTTTTCTCCCTGACACTGGGTATGTCTCTGGGGAGGAGGCATCGACAACTTTGCAGGTAACTTCTGCAGCTCCACGTTGTGACAGAGACTATAAACCAGGGCTCAGGCTGCGGAGCTGGTTACTCGCAGGGGTCAGGAAGAATAACTCCTTTCCTGGCCAACTGCATTTTCTGTTTTAAACCCTCACAACTGTTTTATCAGAGATGAAAGCACTGAGCAAGTTTGGCAATGAGTTAAAATGACCAATGTCTGCCGCATGCTCGAATGGCACAGCACACCGGCGAGCTGGGATAGACCTGCACATCTGAGGCTGTTCCTCTGGGTGGATGATTTCACCTTGAAGGGCTGAAATTTTTAATTCCTAGTCTTGCCTGCACAGGCTCTTGCCAGATCTCAACACTCAGGGCATCCCCTTCATTTCTGGTGCACAACATGAGCCCTGTGACTTGAGTGTGTCAGGAACAGCCAGGTGAATGCCGTGCATCCACCTGCCCAAGCACTGTCTGTCCGTCTTCCCTTCTGTAGGTTGTCCAGCCAGACGACCTATTTTCTCTTACCATTTATTTGTCAAGCCACAGATGTGCACAGTCCTGGGAAAGTGACCTTGGCTCTGCCAAACCCCTTACCGCGAGGGAACAGCCTCTCCACAAGCGTCAGGTGCAAAAGCCCCAGCATGGGGTAAGCAAAAGTGGATGCAGACATCTGGTTTTAGCAAACCAGTTCTTCCTGAACTCCAAGCCAAGAGCAATGCAGCTTTTTCTCTGTGCCTGGGAGGAGGGGAGTAGACCCCGGACCTCGGGTGTTTTCCAGCAGAACATTTATACAAGGCCTCCAGCAGTCTGCCAGAGGAGTGCCATGTGGCCAGATAGACATTAAACAGAGCTGGTCTCTGAGGGGAGCAGTGGCGAGGACGCGGGAATCTTGGCAGCCGAGTGCAACACAGCCAGGACAAGGAGGAAAGCAGATAAGCCACCAAAAATCCTGCTGGGAGGACGGGGCAGGACAGCTGCACCACGCTCAGAGGAGACGCCTGAAACCCGCGCGTGCCCTTGGTGAAACAGCCTTGTGACCACAAAGCCAGAGGGAAGCCCAGCAGCAGACGGCTGCTGAGAAGAGGAGCTGGGGTGGCTGATACACAGAGGGGAGCGGGGACAGATGCCACCCCACCGCCCCGGCCCCTCCGGTGTGTTTCATCTTCCCCTGCATCTGCCCCAGAGTTGCCTCCCCAGCCCCCACCAGCAGAGTTGACGTTAACGCAGCACCGGCCAGCCGGGGCAGGGGGAGGCAGGCTGCAGAGTCCCATCCTAAACCAGCCGGAGCCAGAAGAGCTTTCTTGGTGCAGTTGTCAAGTCAACCGACTTCTCCTTATCTCTGTTGTGAGTATTTCCTCCCCCCTGCTGCATTCCTCAAATAGCAGCATGTGTTTTGGAAATTCCTCTCTGAACAGTTTCAGGCTGGAAACCTGGGAGGATGTGGGAGTGGGATGGGGAGAGAGGTTGCGCTTGCCCTGGTCCTGTGTGACAGGCTGCCTGTAAACACGTGTTTACGCATGTTGCACCCACTGGCGTGGCTGGGGGAAGCAATGCCCCAGTCCCGCAACAGCTAAGCGTGTGGTTTATGTTGTCCCATCACTTATGGTCCCTCCGTGGCTCAGCACTTTGCTGCACAGCAGTAGTGGCACAGCAGAGCAGCCCACTCCTTCCACCCCTGCTGCCCTGGCTTCAGGATTGTGCAAGCCGAAGGAGAAAGTGCTTCATATGGCAGAAGGACTGCAGCTCAGCAGCCCTGCCAAGTCCTTTGGCATGTTTTGCTTTTTCTGGTGGCCACCATACTCTATGTTGTGTTATTGCCCACTAAGACATTCATAGCTGTGCTGGTTGAGGGAAACCATGTGATCACAGATGACCCTGTGAGCATGGGTGTTTTGGACAGACGGTGATGAAGTGTCTCCTGATCTGAGCACGCTGAGAGGGAGACTAGTCTTTGGGCTGAAAACTGCACCCTGGGAAGTCAAGAATCAAGGCTGTGGCATGGTTGTACACTTTTCATCCCTGAAGAGCTGCTTGGTGTCCTGGCCCCCCTGACAGACAGTTGCAAAGCAAGTACACAGGGAACATCCTGACCCAAAGAGGACTCCATGGAGAAAAGGGTCCTTGGCACCGAGCTGAGCAGCTGTGGTCTTAACCTCAGCCTGATGCCAGCAAAAGCTTGCCTGACTACAGAGCAGATCAGTGTCACAGATCAGGGACTCATCTGCCACGTTGCTGGGGAGCAGAAAACACCTCAATGCGCTCAGGTACAGGACAGAGCCATGGCACAGCATACACAGAACACCTCCCCACCTCTGAAACCCTGGGCAGGCTGAAGGAGGGACATCCAGGTCTGTCACTATGCGCGTGCAATGAGTGCACACTTCTTGGTGGTAGAAACCGATGTAGTAGGTACAGTATCTACTATTCCATACTGCTCGCTTCTGTAATTTCAAACAATGAAGATTTGTTGCTTAGAAGTTAGGTAACTAGCAGGTGTTGTGTTTGCAGGTGTGTGGAATTGTAACTAGTATAAATCGTGTGTCCTAGAAGCATTGTTAGACTCTAGTGAAGATTAACCTTGGAAATGAGAACCACAAACAAACGTGGTCCAGATGTGGCTCGGAGACAAACCTCAACCTCAGAAGGAAAGAAAGGAACAGGTTAATGAAGAGTTCACTACCCTGCCGACCACCAGAGACCACCCGAGACCCTCAAGAAGACCCTAAGGGCTTTAGTGAGCATGCGTGAAGGATGAAGTAATATTATAATTAGTTCTTGGAAATGTAATGAATATGTAAAAGAGAATCTTAGAATATGTATGAGAAATGTGAATATAAACAGTAGAGTGATTGGACCAGGGGTGCTTGATTTGTAGCAAGTCCACCGAGCACCCAGGCCTGAATAAAACAGTGTCTCGCCTGAGCATGTGGAATTGGTTACTTGCACACTGGGCACGAATCCGCTTTTCGGACAACACTGCGAGACAGCTGTCAAGTCTCAGCAGCTGTGGCTGTACTGTGGAGAGGAGCTCAGGCTGTTCTGGCCCCAAGGGCAGGCTCCACTGTCATTTGGGATAGACGTCCTCTGCTGCAAATGGGGCAAGGAGACTGCTCACGGGTTACAGAGTTCAAAGCAGCTTGGCCACAGCTTTGGACACGGGGAAGCATGAAACCAGCAGACTGAGGGCAATGGTCCCTTAGAAGCGAGGTGCCAACATGTTCATTGCAAAGAGGGACAGGGACCACACGGATAAGAAGGGTGGCAGGGGGTGGGGTGTAGCAATGCCTTGGGGGATGGATGTGGGACAGGTTTTTCCACATTGCACTTCATTTGGGCAGGTTCCTGCTAGCAATCCTGTGATGCACCCGGATGAAGCACACAACCTTTCCCAGAGGAGTTTCATGTTTCAAGCACAGCTTGCTCCCAGCACACCAGTATTTACACAGCACTTACTGGTCTCAAAACAGAGCACTTAAACACTGGAGGACTTCCCCACATCCTCACAGCGCCATTTGACACCCAGACCTGCTGCCCAGGTGGGGACAATGAACAAGTAATTTGAATCTGTTCACACAGTCTCTAGGTGGGAACTAAATACTTCAGCCCTCCCATCAGAAGAAAACATATTTTGCCACACAGGTAAGACTGAAGCCTACCTTGAATGCCAGAAAGGCTGACAGTGCTGACATGACTACTGGTCTTACGCCTTTTCCTGGCACAGGGAGGGTGAATAGCCTCTCCTTTTCTTACTGGCTTGGCTTTGGCTCCTTGCACACCTTGAGCAGAGACACCAAATCTCTCTGGCACCCAAACCCTGTACAGTATCTGCCAAGGATACTTGCTGGGTGCAGAGCCTGGGCAGGGAGGCCCAGCATGGGTGGGTGCGTGCTGGGTGAAGTCCTGCCTTTCCAGCCAGACTTCTTCCTGACCTTCCTGTTCCCTTACTATAAGCAGATGCTCACAGGCCAGGGCTGCATGGTGAACTGCCTGGGAGCTTTTATGCCCTCTGACTCCCACAGATACAGAAGGTCGTGTTTGCATCGCTTCTGCTAACGGTAGTTTGCAGCTCCCTGATCTGTGCAGGTTCTCAGCTGCAGTGGGTCATGTACAGAGTACACAGTGGTGCTTGCTAGTCCTTCACATTGTTGGCTCCTGCTCTCGAGTGGCAGCTGCAAAGACCAAGACAGTTAACTCTGTGCCTACGGAAGGACCATGCTTCAGCTCTCTTGTTGCTCTTGCCTATGGGTCTGAACCAGTGTGTATCTGGACACAGCATTTTGCACACTTGCACAGCCCCAGCCAGCACATGGCAAGAGCACAAGCAGATATGCTTGGAGGAAGCTAAAAGGAGCTTCATGCTAAGCAGAGCACGCGTCCTTCAGGTGGACATGGGCAGTGCCCATTCTGCAAAAGGGATCCCCACATTTAGCTGGCAGGAGAACTGATTTGATCTTCTCTTGGACATATTTCCTGCTCTCAGGGTAGCTCAGACATTATACACACTCCGCTTCCCTGCCCCAGCATTGCCTTTTCGTGTGCCATGCCCAGAGCGAAGCTGGGGACAGGCAGCTCTGGCCACCGCAGCAGGGAGATGCTGACTCACGCCTGCAGGTTGCCATGGAAACCGCAGTCATCATGCCTAAAATGCCGTCATTCTCCCTTCTGCAAACCAACCTCTGCCAGCCCTGGAAAAAACCAGCTGTGGGCCGAACCACCGCCTGGGAGATAAGGCTCCAACCCACCGCCAGCAGCTGAGACCGCAGGGAGAGACTCACCCTGGCACTGCTGCCTGTGGAAGACAGTGAGAAAGCCCCATCCCTGCCGCCATCTCTCCTGCCGGTCCCGCAGTGCATAGGCAGAGCAGGCAGGCAAACAAGGCAGCTCTGAGCTTCAGGAAGCCCTTTTTTTCTGTTTCGGCTCCAGCCCCACCACAGAATCAGGGACTAGGTTTCCTTGCTGCTTCCCTGTGCCGTCAGACAACATGCAGCTGCCTCCCCGCCCCAAAGACCCCTTCCCAATGGGCACACAGTGCTTCGGGGCCTCATGTCTTGCTGCTGTCCCTGTGTGCCCAAGGAGGAGGATGCCCATGGGAAGGTGAAAGTACACACTTACTTTACCATTGTCTGGGCAAAGGGTTGCCAGAGAGAAAAAGCTGTTTGGACGCAAGAGAAAGCTGCTTCCTTGCAGGAGGGGTGCAGCCAGGGACCAGAGGTAGGGTCTTTGGTCTGGGAGATACCCCAAACCCAAACTGATAAGGCTCAGAACAACCACACCTGATGTTGAGGTTAGCCTGCTTTGAGCAGGGGATGTGTAAGAGTGCTCCAGAGCTCCCTTCCGATTTAAGTGTTCCTCTGATTTCCTGCTAGTATGAGCCAGCTGGTTGTCTGAATCTTGCAGGACCTCCTGAAGGACATGTCCTGTGGAAGATCCCCATTCTCTATGTTCAGGACTGTAACTTACCCAATAGCCAGCTGAGTCATGCCTCCCACTGTGCTGACTAAATGCTGCATGAGTCACTTGTACCACTTCACCACTGCAAAGATGCAGGACATGTCCTGCCGAGTGACTGGTGGCTGCTGAAGGTGCCAGTCACAGCAAACCTACAAGGAGAGAGGACCTCGTGAGGGGCCACGATTTAGCCTGGTGGCTTTCCCCAGAGAGACGAATAAGAGACAACAGCTGATGTCAGATGACATAGTGTTTCACTGTAAAAGGATGTGGCCGAGAAGTGGCTCACAGTGGCTGCAAAAGGCCAACCTGCAGGGTCCCCCAGCTTTAGGACTTCAGCATCTATGTGTGGATTGTTAACACCAGAGTAATTTCGTCTTGGCTGCCTCTGGCAGGGGCCCATGAATGATCTGCAAAGGTGGGAGAGACAAAAGGCCACAAAACATCACTCCCAGGGGTTGAGGCTGTGAAAAGACAACCTGGGCACCTCCCACAGACTTCATCTCAGATGCAGCCTTAGGGCACCCCCCCACCCCCCCCACCCATTTGCTTCTGGAAGAGCTATGTCCTGCCTGAAAACACAGAAGATGGGCAGAGGTGGCTGTGGGTGAGGGCCTGTCTACGTTTCTCTGCCCCATTTGCAGTGGTGGATGGAAAGTGGTCTGGCTGCAGCAGGGTCTGGCCCTTCACCCTGAGGTGGCTCCTGTTGGTGTGTCCCAGGCCGAGTTGTCACCATGCAGCACCCTCTACCCCTGTACCCCACCTCATGCACCAGAGACCCAGCCCAGCCCCTCCACCCATCCTCCAGACCTGCTCAGCCACCATATAATGTCTCCCTGCACCACCATTTCTTCCTGCCAGGCATCCTACACTCCAGCTGTGCCCATGTGCCAGCTGTGCTAACCCAAATCACCAGAGCTTCATTCCCCACTGGGAAGATGACTCCTCCCTGGCCTGCCCCTGCTTCGGGCTCTCAGTCCCAGCAATCCTGACCCAGTCCAGCTCCAGGCTCCCAGGGCTGCCTGAGCAGATGGAAACCGCGGCATGTAATTCATCACTCATGTTGATTACACATTCCTGGTTAACTGACATCCCCCAAAACAAACGCCCTTCTGTGTTCACATTTAAATGTAGAAATGTTTTTCAGAGCTTATGGTGTTAATAAAGGTTACTGATTTGCATTTGGGAGAAGAAGAGGAAAACTGAAGAGGAGAAAAGGGGAGGCGGTTCTTGAATAAGCAAATCTTTCTGTTATAAAAATGCCTGGATAGCTCTTGAGTCCTCTTGGATCTGAGTGCAGAGAGGAGACAGATGTTGCTGATGCTCTGCTGTATTAGCTATTGGTCCAAAATTTGTGCCTGGACCTGATTAAACTGAAATCCTTCTCTTATATCTCCTCCAAAGTATTCCATCTATGGTAATGTGAATGTACTAGACAAATGAGTCCAAAGAAGAAAAATCTTCCCCCTTCTGACATTTCTGGACTAGGAATAATTACCTACAGGAAAAACTTCAGACCAAGGTCCTTATTCTAAGACTGAAGCCCCATATCTTTCATCCCCCCACTGGGGTTGCTTGTAAGTGAGAACAAACACAAAAGCCAGAACAAAGGGAGAAATTTAATTATTTTGTTTTGGGAATTTTGGTTGGAAAAATAAACCAGAAAGGAGTTCCTTTGTTAGCAAAGGCTGCGGCTTCTTTTGTGAGCAGCTTCCATGTGGTCGTTGGTTGCACATGAGTAAATGATTATCCTGTTTCAAGTAACATCCAGGAAACTCTGAAAAATCAGACATAATGACATTGCAATGTCTTAACAAATCAAATTTCTAACCCCTGCTGTCAGAGTTACAGTATTGCTGGGACTACAATACAAAATAAGGGCAGAGCTATAAAGATCCTCCTTTAGGGGAAATAAGTAACTTCTGCTAGTGTTTAACTCTGTGGGCTGCTGTTGCACCAACAGCTCAGGGCAGAGACTGCTCAAGCATTTCAGCAACCCCTGCTCCACTAACACGAGATGATATGATAGAAACCCACCCATTAGAAACCACGGTCATATCGGCACGAGCAACACTGGAAACACGGTGTGGCCAAGGATCCCAGGCCTCCAGAGAAAACAACGCCTAGCAGAAGCAAAACATAAGAACAAGCAGAAGGACAGCAGACAGTGCCAAAAAAATCCCATTTTGACTGAGAAATGAACAGGCTATGTCGCAAGACCCATGCTAACCTTTGCCTTTCCAGCGTGCCGGGAGCGATGGCCCTGGGAGGAAGCAGAAGGGACGATGCTGCTGGCACCCTGCACCCTGGCGCAGCTCTCATGGCTGCCCCATCCAGATTATGAGTCATTTAGGCCATGCCAGCAAGCTGTATAGCGTTCACTCCAGTGCCTAACACACAGCAAGACATCGTGTCTGACGTCTTCTGCCAGCATGCCTGCCCACTTCGGTCTCCCTGCTGAAACACTTGGGTTTCTGCCAGTCTGACAACCTGTGACCTCGGCAGGTCCACGGAGGGTTCTGAAGGAATCTTTCTTGCACTTTGCCAGCATCATCACCCACTTCTCCTTACTATAATGGATCATCTTGAAGGGCTTTTTGGCCTCACAGAAACACAAGAGTCTCCAACACCTTTCCACTGGGCCGGCCGTGCTCCTCCTTGTACACCCCAGTATGCAGTTTGCATTATTCACAGTGAGAATTACTTCTGGCCCATGTTCAAGCTCATGTTGAGAGTTACCTCTGAGCCCTATCCAGCAGCTCCACCAGTCACTTCCCAGCCTGGACAGATGCTCAGGGTTATCCCTCCCTCACCCCCGTGCATCAGGCACCACTGGCACTTCCAGTTGCTGGGCTTTGTGAGCATCCTGGTGGTCCAGTCCTCCCATTTAGAGAGGTCCCTCTGGACTAAGGCTCTGCCTTTCACCATGTCAGTCACTCCCTCATAATGATTATTTATTTCCAGCACTATTAAAAAAAAAAGTATGTAAGTATACATGTACATATATATGTGTTTGTATATACATATATACACATATAAACTCCATGTTTTCCAGAACTTAATCTTTTGCCTGCAGACATGTGTTGCTGCACTTCTGTTTTCTGATGTTCCCTGGCAAAGGAAGACTTTTATTAAAAGCAATAAAAATAGACATATCCAATCTACAAAAGAGGAAAACAACAGGAGCCAGCGTTTTCTTCAGGGTCCTACCTGTAGACCCCTTGTGATGCTTATAATCATTTCCCTGACTAGTCAAACTTTGAATAGCAGGGTTTATCCTGAGATGTGATGTTGTTGGCAATTTAATTAAGCAACTGAAATGCAACAAGGTTAATTATTTGTGAAACGGTTACCATAATCACTTTTCCAACATTTGCTATCATGCACCCTGAAGCCAGCCTGTAACTGAGCAATGTTATCACTGGAGGTATTCTAGGTGGTTTTTTGTTTTGTTTTGTTTCATTTTTACCCCACAAAGGTGTCCACAGACTTTCTCCAGATGAGGGATGATTCCTTATCCAGGTCTTTTTGTTGCATTCGTACAGGCTCCATTAAAAGCACAGCAAACTGACGCCTGAAGCTGAAACGTGCCTTGAAAGAGGTCATACTCCTGTCACAGTGAAGCACAGCCAGCACAGGTATTTGTTGCGACATTTTTCTTGGTTCAGGCACGTGAACGAGAGTGCAGAACTGCCTTCAGAAAACAGCTGTGCATCTCAGTTGTGGAGAGGCCTTCCCCAATTCCTGGGGCAGAGTTTTGCAGTGTGGGGTGCTCCGTCACAGTGCTATTCGTGAGAGGAACATCAGGATGGAAATGGTCCAAGCCCGACCCTCCACACTCCCCATGGCCACATGGGGCTGAAAGGGAAGAGGGGCTCCCTTTCACACACGTATCACTGCAGAGGTACAAAACTCTTTTACTAAACACCAGCCTTTTTGGTATAAGCCAGGAGAAAGCCCTCCTGTGGCGGCAATTAAAGGAAGAAGGCTCTGTACAGCCTTTCTCACCACCACAGCGCTCAAGTTATGGCAAATTTGTTCTCAACAAATTCTCGTTTAGAGGAATGAGAACAAAGGCCAAGCAAACCTGCAATGACAGCAGAGTCATGGGAAAATTCAGGTTGGGAGGGACCTCTGGAGGCATCCAACTCCAAACCCCTGCCCACAGCAAGGACAGCTTCAAGGGCTTGTACAGCCACGCTGGGAAATCTCAAAGGTCTCCAGTAGATCTCCTTGCCTTGTAGTGCGAACATCAGACCCACAACCAGCACTCATTGCATGGTGTGCCTCCACAGATATCCTCAGCATAGGCAGGTACTGTGGGTGTATTTATGCCCCTGTTACGAGCACAGTAATCCGCCACCAGAGCTATCATAACTTGGATGGGCAGAGGGACAGGGCACCAGAGAAGGAAGGGGTCTCCATCCTTGCAGGGGTTTCTAGACATGGCTGCACAAAGCACAGCTGTCCTCATGTCATGCTGGGGAGAGACCTGGTGTGTGCTGGGGTTGGAGACCTTCAGAGGGCCCTGCTGGCTTCTGTGCTGCTGGGTCCTGTGCGACCCCGCACCGTCACCCTGGGCTCAGCCCTGTTCCCGAGCCGGTCTGTGCATGGACAGGTGAGAGCACACGGAGGCGTGCGCACACCGCACTGCCCGAGGTGCACCAGGAGCTGCCCCGGGTGCTCATCTCCACTACCCTAGCGATGTAGTAGGTACAGTATCTACTATTCCATACTGCTCGCTTCTGTAATTCTACTGCTCGCTTCTGTACTTCTAAACAATGAAGACTTGTTACTTAGAAGTTAGGTAACTAGCAGGTGTGTGTTTGCAGGTGTGTAATATTGTAACTAGTACAAATCGTGTATCCTGGAAGCATTGTTAGACTCTAGTGAAGATTAACCTTGGAAATGAGAACCACAAACAAACGTGGTCCAGATGTGGCTCGGAGACAAACCTCAACCTTATAAGGAAAGAAAGGAACAGGTTCATGAAGAGTTCACTACCCTGCTGACCACCAGAGACCACCCGAGACCCTCAAGGAGACCCTAAGGGCTTTAGTGCGCATGTGCCTAGGATGATAATAGGTAATACTATAGTTCTTGGAAATTTAATGAATATATAAAAGAGAAACTTAAAATATGTATGAGAAGCATGGATATAAATGGAAAGGTGATTAGACCAGGTGTGCTTGATTTGTGGCAAGCCCACCGAGCACCCAGGCCTGAATAAAACAGTATCTCTCCTGAGCGTGTGAATTGGTTACTTGCGTGCTGGGCATGATTTCGCTTTTTGGACAACACTAGGGCCATCTCCAGCCCCTGCCACCTCTGAGCTGAGCTACTTCAGCACATTCAGCCCTGATCTGAATGTGTGGCATAACTGGAGTGCCCCAGAGGCTCCACCACCAGCACTGCTGAGGTCTGAAACCATGTGGGTGAGACAAGTTGGTCATAAACAGCTGTGGTTGAAGGTGCTGTACAAAGTTACTCGATGAAGCACAAAACATGGTCTGTGGTACATAACTGAAATTAAATCACTAAGCAATGCCTACAGCTTCTCTCATTGCGACAAATAAAAGACAAGTAAAAGAAAATCCTATTTAGGATTAGCAAATAGCTGCTAAATCTCTCTTTGTTATGAGACATGGGTGCAAGCTGACCCACCTTGGCAGCTGTGGCATTCCTGTCTTGGCTTACAGGGTACTCTGCAGGCAAAGAAGACGACTCAGAGCCAGCTTTGCTTTTTCTGAATGTCAAGTAGCTGGCTTTTCTCCCTTTGCATGGAGGAGCTGGGCTTCCCTCTACTCAGCTTGGGGTCCTGGCTATAAAAATAGTAAGGGGAGTGTCCCAGCAGATATTTCCAAGATTCACTGTGCTCCTCAGTAACAGGGACAGGATACTTGAGGATCTCATACAGCCACCCTGCTGCTTGATGATATTGCAGATATTAATTTAAAAAAAAACAAAACCAAAACCAATTTTAATTGCAGGATTCTGCTTGTCTCCAAAGTGTGCCTTGTCCACTCTGAGATTCGCTATGGTCAGGCTTACACACAGCGCAGCAAGAGGACACCAGCTCCCACGCAGCCATCCTCCACAAGCCCGGCAGCAGGACAGGCTGCTGGAGCGCCTCTGTCCCAGCAGCGGTCCCTCCCATCAGCCCAGCCCTCCCTTGCCGGCTGGGGAAAAAGCATGGCAAGTTTTCCCCCTGCCCAGGCTCCTGCACAGATGGGTGGGAGGAGTTGTGGTTATCCTGCACCCACTTAACCTGGGAGAACGCACCCCTCTCCAGCGGGATGCTGCCCGTTCAAAGGACCAGCAGCTGGTTCCCTGCACTGCACCCCCCAAGAGACACTCAGAGGCAGAGACACAGCCAAGGGAAGGGCAGGCAGCTCGGACATTTTGAGGCACGAGGCTGCTTTTGTTTGGTGTGTCAGGGAAGAATGGCCTGAAGAGAGAGCTCTTGCTTGTGCCACTGGTGCCTGAAATCCCAGCCACCTGGATGCTTTCCTGCCGTGCCGCACAGGAAAGCGCGGTGGCCAGCGTGTAACATCAAACTCCAGCTCTCTGAGTCTGCAACCCGGGCGTAGATGAGCCTCGCAGCGCTGTTGAATGGTTTGTTTTGCTCCAGAGCCAAGCCTCAGTCACGGGCAAAGGCATTTCACACTGGTCACTGCTCCTGGGAGAGCAGACCAAGTGTCTTGCTGATGCTGACGATCCCCAGACAGGGACCAGGACTGGGGCTAACCCTGAAGAAAGGCTGCCACCTGCCAAGCCACGAACACCATTCTTTGTCCCTTCTTTACTCCTGCCGCTCATGTTATCGCCTCTTGCCTCATTTATATAAGTGTCCAAGAGCCCCGCCCAAGATTACGACTTGGAAATATAACAGCCTGCAAGTTAAATATAATCAATCCTATTTAATGTCACCAGGGAGTGTGATTATTCATGATTAGTCTCCAGTTACACAGAAATTATTCTTCTCACAGTTCTCCCCTGCCTGCAGTCTGTAAAAATGAAAGGCAAATGTCTTGAATCAATTTTTGCCTGTGAATAACAGCCCTTTCAGCCTAATTTCACTTCTAACCTTGAAGCAGTTTTGACATGAGTCACAGGTTAAAATCAATCCAACAGGCTGCAAGGCCCAGCTTCAGAAATAAATCTGTAACGTGGTCTCCCCCTCCAAGATGATACAGCCTAAGTACACCCCACCATGTTTTGCCTTTAGGAGGCCTCCTCTGCTCTGTATGCACTCAAATGAATGCCTGGCTGTCCTCATATCACAAGTTGTTTAGGACTTCAAAAACCACACAGATAAGAAGCATAGCAGGCACCTCTGTGAAAACTGTGCAAGGGTGCCTGTGGCTTTTACTAGTTTAATGCACCCCTGTGCCCCCACACCAGTGCGTAGTTGCATGCACGGCTTCTGCAGTCACTCTGTGCTAACTGTATGCAGAAACACAGCTGGAACCCAAAAGCTGTCCTCTGTGGGAACTCCAGCAACTGCCTGGCCATCTGCAAGTTGCACTGGATCTCCCCACGCTCCTCTGCTGCTGTTCCTCACTGCAAATGGCAGAAAACTTCCCTGCACAACCCAGTGCTAGCATTACTTTCCCTGGCCACCTTAGGTCCTCCCTTCCAGTATCCTCCTTCCCTAACCAGCCTTAGGTCAGCTGCTCCCCACGGCCTAGGGAAGGTGCCAGTGCTCCTGAGATGCCCAAACCAAAAGTCAGAGGGCTGAGATGAAGCTGGTGGGCAGTCTGAGAATGGGCCCTTTACAAGCTGCTGCAGACTCCTTTGGATCCCCAAGCATACATGAGGAGCACTGTGCAAGCTGGAGACTCCCCATCACCAGCTGTTCACCCAAACCAGAGCTCAGGCCCCACTGCGGCCAGATTTGGTCCTCGTCCCCGCAGCAGTAGAGTAGGGTTGGTCCGAAAGAGGATGTGAAACCTCCGGCTCAAGGACTGCAGGCGGCCTGCCATCGAACGTAGGTGCAGGAAATTTCTGACCGCACTTGGGCCATGCTTTCACCTCTCAAAAGGAGAAGTAAGAGTGGCTCCAGCTCTAACCACACGCCGTGCGAACCACCTTTTGCAGCAAGGCCACCTTCCAGGGAAACAGTGGTTCCCACGGCTTGCCCTGGATGCCCAGCCAAGAGAGGAGGAAACCCCGGGGAGCTCCTGGGACCCTTGCTGACCCACTGCACACACGTCTGGTGGAAAGGTGGGTTTCAGCCCATCCCAAGAGAAGATGAGAAAAAGCTCATAGCTAATGTAATCTGTGGGAGCGGTCACTATGTTTCAGGAGGAAGGCCTGCCACTCGGTGTGACCTCAACAGGCTGGAGGAATGGGCGAGAAGCAAGCTCGTGAAGTTCAGCACAGGAGAGGCAATCCTTCCTCACCACTTAGCACTGCTGAAGACTCATCTCTGTACTGTGACCAGTTCAGGACTACCCAGTACAAGGAAGACACTGACAAACTGGAAAGAGTCCAGCAGTGACCACCAAGGTGGTGATGAGGCCGCAGCACAGGACATATGAAGAGACGCTGAGGGAACTGGGCTTCCCCAGCCTGGAGAAGAGATAACTGGGGTAGTCATAGGGGTCATCTGCTGCCTAAATGGTCATTATGGAAAAAATGAAGCCAGAATTTTCTCAGAGGCAGTCATGGGCAGGACATGGGGCAATGAGTACATGCCGCAGGATGGGACGTTTCAGCTGGGTATGAGAAAATTCCTCCACGTGAGGGCGGTGCGTCTCAGAGACCAGATCTCCATCCTTGGAGTTACGCAGAACTCAACTTGACAAGGCCCAGCACAACGTGATCTAGCTTTGAACCAGGGAGTTGGACTAGAGAGCTCCAGAGATGCCTTCCTAATAAGACCTCCTGGCAATTCTGCCTTACGGTGGGAGGGAGAGAATATGGCTGGCTTCTTTTGGGGATTTTGGCTGCCCCCTGCTCTGAAACATCCCTAGTGCCCAGGACAGATCTGAGACACTACGTGCCCCTCCCTTACCATGCCTGGGCTGCTCTTCTCCTGGTGCAATGTTAATGCAATGTTTGATGTGGTTTCTCTATGGCCTGGCAAAGGCTAGAAGCTGTGTGCCCTAGCAGGCTTGCCTGGAAGATAGGTCTGAAAACCCAGAGCTGAGCTGGAGCAAGCCCCACTGCCCTGCACAGTGCTGTGCACTTCCAGCCGGCCCAGGAAATAACACAGCTCTGCAACTCAGAGCCCCCTAACACACTTTTGGAGACCTGCTCTGCTACCTCTTTGAAGAGTATTTCTGTCTGTGCATCTACGGTTTTACTGATGCAGAGCAGTGACTGAGCAGCCAGAGGAATGAGACAAGGGAGGAAAATGACTGCAGGCATGTATTAAAGTATTCGGCTTGTCCAGCTGAAAGAGATTTCTGCCAAACGATTTTATGAGGAATGAGGCTTTTTACAGGAAAAGCAGGGCCTCTCCTCTCATTTCCTTTCCCCTCTTCTCCATGAACTTCAAAGAAAAGAGGGGTCAAAACAGGGGCCAGGCAACTGGAACGGAGTTCCTGAGCCCTAAAGCCTAATTAGTCCAAGGTACATTTCATTGGCTATCTCTCAGAGACAGGCCTAAATTACCAATCCTCCCCGCCGTGCTGCTGAGGGTAGGATAAAGCCAGAACGTGGTCCACAGTTCACAGGGCCCCAGCAGCGCCAGGGCTCTTGGGGGATCTCGGCCCAAGTCCTGCCGGTGGCAGGGCTCTCCCAGCCCCCCAGGCTTCATGTGGCCACAGCTAAAACCTCCTCCCCAGGACAGGGATCATCCCCACTGCCTTGGTGCCTTGTCCCAGGGCTGCTGGCAAAGGAGTTGTGCCAACTGCAACCCCACAGTGCCATGTGGCTGTTGCCCCTTGTTGCATCGGCTGAGGCTACCAAAAAGCCTTCAGCGATTTGCAACTGCCCTTCCAGCAGTTTTAGGCTGATGTTAAACCCCTCTCCTGCCTCCCCTCAGCCAGGCGAGCCAAGCCCGGCTCCTGCCAGCTCTGCCTGTGGGCCCCGTGCCTCACGCCCCCTCCCACCTTGCAGCTGTTTGTTGGCCCCTCTCCAGCTTCTCCGCATCCCTCCCCAGTGGATACCCAGCAGAGGGGACAATAACGTCCTTCGATCTGTGTCTCCTCGCATGGCCCGGCATGTGGTTTGCCTCACCGGCAACAAGAAGCAAAACTTGGTTTTGCAGAGGTTTAAAGACTCTCTGGAACTGCACGCTGACTTCAAGTCACACGTCTCTCCCTGACAGATGCGGGTCTCGACATGTTTTTTTCTTTTCTGGGGGATCCATAAAAAGTATTCTCAAGAACAGAGAGACAGAAATGACACAGGCTGTTTCCCCCACACAGCCTCTCTCAAGATGCTGGCCTCCGAAGGGTGTATCTTATTTTGAGACTATGGCAAATGTGCTTCGATGGAAGGACTCATTTCCGGCCTTGTGGTCTGAAAGCTGAGAAAAGCAAAAACTCTACTGCAAGTCACTAGACTGTAATTTGGAGAGCAGAGAAAGGATGTCATTGTCACCGTAAGCTTATGTGGCCTCCTGGTGCTATAGCACAGCTCTGGAGCATAGGAAACTAAGCTTTGCAGCTTGCGAGGCAGTGGACAGTCACACATAAAGCCAGATGGCCATCTGGCAGGGAAAGAGAGGTCCTCACGGGTGTCAGCTACCCTAAGCTGCAGGCTGTGATTCTGCACCCCAGCCGGCGCCTGGATCCTGCTCCCCAGCCACTGCAGATGGGTGACCTGGTCAGCGGTAAGGCATGGCTCACTCCCAGCTTGCTCTCCGAGGGAAGCAAGAGAGCAGGAGGGATGCAGGAGGGGAGTGCAGAAAACTGACTACTTTTGAATCAGGAGGGATCTGAAAATTATTTTATTACATTTTCTGCCAGGAAAAAGGGTAAAATTCTTCCCTTAAAAATTTTGATGCCAAGGCACTTGGTCAGCTCTCACTTAAAGAGCAGGTCTGGGACCAATGAGGACTGGGTTCAACTCCCAGTTTGCTGCAGACAATCTGCAGTATCTCCCTTTGCATCCACTTCCCAGTGGAGCCAAAATATAAAATGGAAACTTTTCCTTCCCTTATGTAATGCTCTGCCAGAGTTGGCATCCTGCGAGTGTTGGCTGGAAGGACCTCTGCAGGTCTCCAGGCGCAGGACTGCTGCCAGCACAAGATCAGGTTGGCTGTAGCTGTGTCTAGCCACAAAGTCAAAGTCTGCTTCTCATGTGCTTGTGCAGCACTTGGTGCGTGAGGACCCTTTTCTCGGATGAAGTTCACGGCGAGCTCTGACTTACCGCACAGGAAGGTTTAGCTGGGGTGTCCACCTCCCTCTGCAGCGACCAGGGGAGGAAGGCCAGGTCGGGTATATACCACCAACGTCCATCCAGTCTGTCAGTGCATTCCTGTGCCTGTTTCACCTTTCAGAAGAATGCCATCCTGAGGACTGTGACAGTTCAGGACCAGGTAGCCTGCCTGTTTGGTTTTTCCTCATAGAGGCCAGTAACATGGAGGGAGGGAAGGCAGGAGAGCACCAGCTGAATTTACTGACGGATTGAGCCAGATTTCTATGTGCTGCCAGGACAAAAATAGCTGCCATCTTTGGATTTTATGGCTTTGCTTTGTTACAGTCTGGATCAGACTTGTTTTCAAAACAACCTTCAAAAGACATAAATACACCTGTCATTGAAAACAAATATGCCCAGAATGATTAACTAATAATGATACAGCAGTAATCCCTGCACCTCTGTAACAACAGTTAAAAAAAATTAGTTGGGACCACAGAGAGGAAACAACAGCATGCAAAATGTTAGCGTGCGCCTCACTCACTATTTTTTCAACTTTACGCTATTGGATTACTTTCTTAAGTACTCTGGGGACAGAAGCAGCGAAGAATAGCTTTCGTTGGCAAAGGGAGGCAGTTTCTCACACATGGCTCTATTTTCCATGGCTCATCCAGCAAATCGTACGCTAAGCCTAAAAAAACAGCAAGGAACAAGTCCATCCAAGAGGGGCCGCGTACAGCAGATTTCACATCCCTGTGTGCTGGCAGTCTGGCACCAGTATTGGACACTAACTGGGAGCAGATAGAAGTGCCCTGCACTGGGGAGGCACGAGCAGCAAGATCCCCAGTGCTGCCCAGGGAGTGAGGAGCTTCCTTCCCAGCAAGGCCACCTAAGCCTACATGCAGCCCGGAGGGACAGTCAGTTTTACTCTTCTTCTAGCATTAACTGGAGCTTCAAGACTTTTGGCCTCAGTCAGAGTCCAAGCAGCACGGATGGACTGCCACAGCCACCCCTTGTGCATTTGAAGGACAGTTCTCTCTCACGTCCTCCTCGCCACTGGAGGGTTCTGCCTGGTACAGCAGCATTTTTCCAATTCTTACTCCATAATTAAAGCAGCCAAGATATGCTATTAACTTCCCTACTAATGAAATATTACTTTATGCACTGTCAGTCTTTCACACGCAACCACACTCTTGAAACGCAGAGCTCACACTGACTTAAGGCTTGCAAACAGTAAGTAAGATCCCTGGTTTGCATCTGCAAACCTGCACGTGCAAAGAACCAGGTGGCCAAGGAGCTGTTGCACATCATGCCAGGCCTAACCTGCGGTCCGACACGTCTGTGTCACCGCAGGGAATCTTCTGAAATCCTGATGAGTGAAGGGCAGTGGGTGGACTGCAGCTCCATGGGAAACCAGCTGGAAAACCCGAGTTCTGTATTCAAACTTAAAAAACACTCAAACAAGGCTTATGCTGAAGGTGCAGACCATACTTCTAAGAGAACAGTGAAAAGCCAACTTGCAGAGTAACTGTGCAGGTTAACAACTTGTATTAGTGCTCTTGTCTTGACGTTACACTTGCTGTGTCACTCAGGTGGCTGTTCTGTTTCAAGGGCTGCTATTTTGAGGGGTAGGGAAAAAAAACCCTTTCAGTTCCCAGAACTGATAGCCACTCCTGGGAGAATACTGGTTCCCACCCTTTTGATGCTTTTTTTCTCACATGTTCTCTCTCGGCCTCCAGCACTGTACTCGGCTCATCCCTAATTCTGCTTCCATGAAGGCTGCCTTTGGCTCCTGCCACCTCACAGGCCTTAAGCCCAATATTCAGTCTGACTTACCTACCTGAGGAGTAACAACGAGGACAGGGAGGCTGCTGGGTCTCCGGGCGCTGCCGCGGCCGGGCCCGCGGCCCCGGCCCGCCCCTGGGGGCTCCAGCTGGGCCCCAGCTCGGGCCTGGTGGTCCCGGGCGCCCTCAGCCCACCCCGCCCCGCCCGCAGGCACCAGCATCCCCCCACGGTGACGGCCCGCCACCGCCAGGGGGCGCACGATCCACCCCGCCTCCGTAGCGCGGGGACGTGCCAGTGCGCATGCCCGCCGCTGGCTCCCCGCCCCCTCCGCCACGTGACGTAAGCCTCGGGTCAGGTGTGTAGAGGCGGCCCCGCGCGGCGTGGCGCGGGCCGGAAGCGGCGAAGCGCGAGGGCGGAAGTCGTGGTGGAGGTGGCGGAGGGCCTTTCGCGAGCGGTGACGGCGGCTCAAGATGTCGATCGAAATCGAGTCCTCCGAGTGCGTGTGGCGGCGGTGGGGAGGGGTGGCCGTGCTGGTCCCGGTCCCGGCGGCCGGGTGGTGCCGGGAGAGGACGGTGAAGCCGGGCCGACGCGGCAGCCGTTGTGGGGCGGTGTGGCCGTGGGGGAGGGGCTGTCCCTGAGGTGATCGGGGGACATGAGGGCAGTCGTGGTCGCGGGGGAGTGGTGGTGGTACCCGCTCCGCCGCGGCTGGGCACCCGGGCGGGACGGGGCTGCGGCCGCTGGGGAGGACCGCGGGGAAGGGCAGCCCGGGGGGGCTGGTGTCGTGACTGCGCTGTTACCCTACAGTGTGATCCGGCTGATCATGCAGTACCTGAAGGAGAACAGTCTCCACCGAGCCCTCGCGACCCTCCAGGAGGAAACTACTGTGTCCCTCAATACTGTGGACAGTATCGAGAGCTTTGTGGCTGACATCAACAGCGGGCATTGGGACACAGTGCTGCAAGCCATACAGTCGCTGAAGCTGCCTGACAAGACCCTTATTGATCTCTACGAGCAGGTGAGCGAGTGCAGGCTGTGTACGGACTCTTCTGGTCTGGGTGGAAGCCCCTCTCTGGAGTTTTCCACTTACCCTTTGCTGATGCAGATGTTTCTCTCTTGATGCAGGTTGTGCTGGAGTTGATTGAGCTTCGGGAACTAGGTGCTGCCAGGTCTCTCCTGAGACAAACAGATCCCATGATCATGCTAAAACAAACTCAGCCAGAACGGTACATCCATCTCGAAAACCTTCTGGCCAGATCTTACTTTGATCCTCGTGAGGTATGTTACGCTATTCCTAGAGACCTCATGATGCTGAATTGCATCAGTCCAAGTTGCTAATAGCTTACAGCATCTTTTCCCTTCTGGGAGTGAGAATGTGCAGCTTCCCAGTTTGATGATTTTACATGTTTTATGAAGTGTTTGGGAAATAGTGTGTAACACTTGATCACGAGGCAGCAGAGCAGCGATTTTGAAGTATACTGCAGGTGGGAGTTTGGGGATTTATACCTGTATCCTGCCACAGGATGACATCTGTGCTTTATTTTTCCTGTCTTATATATGCAGAAGAAAATGTACATTTTGCATATAAAATTCTTGTTGTGTAATAACATAAGAAGGCATTATTTCTGACTGATTATTATTTTTAGTGAAAGCATATCCCAAATGTTTCAAGGGTTGATGTTAAAGAGAAGGGCTATTTTGAAGGCCTAATAGAAAATTAATCTGGAAGGGGCTTCAATTCAGAGCAATGAATGTTTTTATGGAAAATAGTTTAGAAGAGTCACTTCATAAAAATAACTTCTCTCTAGGCATACCCAGATGGAAGTAGCAAAGAGAAGCGGAGAGCTGCTATTGCACAAGCTTTAGCTGGAGAAGTCAGCGTGGTGCCTCCATCTCGTCTTATGGCATTGTTGGGGCAGGTAATTCTTGAAAAATGTTTTAGTAGCTATGTCAGTTTCTGTAGATCTTTGCCACATCAAACTAACTATGATGTAGTTGATTCTCCAACTCTGTAAAAGTAAAGCTTAAATATTGCACATTTACATGTGGTGTAGTTAAAAATGATATTTTTTCCATGTGGTAAGGATTTAGTGGTGTAGGAAAAGTCAGCACTCTGGCGGTAGATTTCTGCCCATACTCAGTGCAGAGAAATTATTTTCAAAGTGCATACTAACACACTGTTTCCTTTGTTGTACATACAGCTCCTCTTTGATTCTCAGAATGTATTCATTGATACTCTATGCAGACAGTATTTCATGTATTTTGCTCTTCTATGGCTTACATATTACTTTTTAAGCTTGTAAGTAGGCCGCATAAATTCTCTGGGCATAACAGGTGTGTCTTGTGGCTGAAAGCGGCTCTCTGCTGAAGGGGTTGTGTTGAATGAAGTTCACTTGTGCCTTCCAAGAAAGCTTATGTGTCATTTTTAATGTATGCAGTTCTAGGCAAACAGACAACAGGTCGGATAATTTAAATTAACACAAGATTGAACTCACACTGCCTATGTACTGTATACTGCATACTGAACGTAGTATGAGAAGGGTGGGCCTGAGTCATTCTCACTTGCAAAAATCATTTGGGGATAATGTTCTGTTCTACTTGTGGTTGTGAGTTAGGAAGCATAATCTGATAAGTCTTGTTTCAAGTAATTGTTTGCAGTGTTTTTGTCTCAAACTGTACAGGTGTACAATTTGTAAGGGTACAAGAAACTGTTGCTGTATTGTGTTAATTAGAGGCAAGTTTTGATGAGGAAGGTGTATGTTAACTGATACCTAACTGTATGGCTTTCAACTCCTCAAAAGGCACTGAAATGGCAGCAGCATCAGGGTCTGCTTCCTCCTGGTATGACAATTGACTTGTTCAGGGGCAAAGCAGCTGTGAAGGACGTAGAAGAAGAGAAGTTCCCCACACAGCTGAGCAGACATATTAAGGTGATGATGTGTTTGCTTTTATGTGTGTTTTTTCCTTCCTGTGCTTTATGATGGGAAATAAGAGTAAACCTTCTGAATTCTTCTGTGGTCTTTTTTGTAAGTCATTTCCCTCTCTTTCTGTGTGGTTTTTTTTTGTTTTAACTGCTTCTCCATGTTTTATCTCGTCAGGAGAATTTTCATGAGAGTCTGAAATGAGGTCTTTTAAAAAGATTGGGTGCTCATGTCTTTGTGAATATGATAAATGTATTAATTGTTTCTTTGACTTCGCAGTTTAGAATCCCTCAGTTTTAAGAAGTGGTTTGCTTAGTCCCCTTCTTTATTTGTGCAAGGAAATACTCATGTCTTAAACTTCTGTGCATATTAGCTTCTGTGAACCACTTAAGTTTTGATCATGAACTACTACGTACCAGGTCTACTAATATGGTTAGTATCTCCTTTTCAAGAATTTTATCATAGAGATTTCAAAAGAGAAAGAAAACTGTGTTGTAATGGCATAGTTGTCATGCAGCACTCACAATATGGAATGGGCAGTTTCCTCCTGTGAAGGCTTTTCAACTTCACCAAGCAGTTCTGTACAATGAGAAGTGTTAGTTCACTGTGTAGGTCCACCAGTTCTCACAATGAATGGAAGATAATGTTTTTTGGAAATCATGGGTTGGAACTTGTGAAATCAATTTGTTCTGTTCAGTAGCAGCTTGGCAAAAATGCTTACCAGTACTGATCTTGGATTTTTATATTGATTAGTGAAAACTTTTTTTTCTATGCTCAGTCGTCATGGTCACTTATATTTAAAAATTCAAAATTTAAAATTTTTATATAAAATTATCAAACATTCTCTGTGAAAATTTCACCCAAGAAACATCATTCCAAGTGAAGCAACTTGTACTACTTCAGAAATTTCTGAAGACTGCTAGGAATATGTGTTGGGTACTGGAAGGATGTTTGTTAACATACACAGTTCACTGCAAAAACAAAAATATGAAGACAACCAACACAACAGCTGCTGTAAGCACGAAGTGTTTGATGTAAGTTTCACAGATACTACGAGATCAAAAGGGGGTTGGTTTTTGTTTGGTTTTGAAGTGTTAGAATGTAGATATTGACAGGGATTTTTTGTACCTTAACATTATATTTGTGAATGCATACCTCTAGAAAATACTGGTTTTGCCACAAAATGAGATTACAGTTTTGTTTTAATGAGTTGCTTCCTTTATATTGCTTATTAGGCTTATTTTATATTTTCCTATAAAACAGTTTGGGCAGAAGTCGCATGTGGAGTGTGCTCGGTTTTCCCCAGATGGACAGTATCTGGTTACTGGCTCTGTTGATGGTTTCATTGAAGTATGGAACTTCACTACTGGAAAGATTAGGAAGGTAAATTGTGCCTTATTTCACATGGATAGTTCATTGGCCAGAGCACCTGGTTTTATTCTTTGAGATTATACTTTGTTTGTTTTCATTTCTTAGGGACTGTGAATCTGAAAAGGATGTCTGCTTGGGTGATTCAAATTACCAGTCTGGAATCTTTACATAGGTTTAATTGTCTCGTTTGTCACAGCTTTCCCTCTGCGATAACTTTTTTTTTTTTTAACCTTTCTGGATCATCGTTGTTGCCTCTAAAATGGTGACAATAGCACTTCCCTATTATTATAAGGCTGTGAGGTGTGCTTGATGATAGGTTATAAAATATAACTGAAGTTAAAACTGCTAGTACTTTTGCACTTTGCCTTAAAATGTATTTCATTGAATTTACTATTTTGACTGGTGGATCTTCTGCTTTCATTTAGGATCTGAAGTACCAGGCACAAGATAATTTTATGATGATGGATGATGCAGTACTGTGCATGTGCTTCAGCAGAGATACAGAAATGCTAGCAACCGGAGCACAAGATGGAAAGATCAAGGTACAAATCTTTTTATATGGTATCTTGGTAGAGGTGGTGACCAGAAAGGTTCACTTGCAATTGCAGTAATGTTGCCGTTCCATATAAAAACAAGTGAAGTTTAGCATGGCTCAGAAACAGATACGCATCGGTTCTGATGTTTAAGCTTCTGTGATCTCATAACAAAGTAACCACCTCTATTTCATTTGCTGTTTCCTCTCCAGGTGTGGAAAATCCAGAGTGGTCAGTGTCTGAGAAGATTTGAGCGAGCACACAGTAAAGGTGTTACATGCCTCAGCTTCTCTAAAGACAGCAGCCAAATTCTTAGCGCTTCTTTTGATCAGACAATCAGGTAAATAAACTGAGAATGTGTGAGCTACAGCACAGGAGAAAAGAAAATAGAATTTTCATGTTAAGCAGTTAAACTTTTGAATATAGATTCATTTGACCTGGGATTTGATCCTTTTGCATTGAGTTTTAATATTAATAGGTGAGTATGACTGCTGAGGGCTGGAGAGGAACAGTTTGAGAGTTTGACCTTTCACTTTGCTTAACTTGGATTATTCCAGGGCGAGGGGCCAAGTACTACTTGTGCTCTATTGTCATTTACATTGACTTTGTGTGTTTTGATTCTGGGAGACTCATAGCTTAAGAAACAGTTGTGTCAACCTTCAAAAATAACATTTTTTTATAATAAGCTTAGGGTAAAAAAGATCTGAGGATAACAGGATGATGACATTTTTTGATACAGCCTAATCTTACTCACTAGCTTTCATAGATGACATGACAGTCGTTGGTTCCATCCAGTCTGTTGTCCTTGTGTAGCAGTATCATGGGTTCTTCTTTTTCTACTATCTAAAGAAATCCTCTGAGAGCAGCTTTAAGTATTGTGGTGCATCTTCTCTGCTTCCTCCTGATAGTTGCTGAATAGAGCAAAATTTCCAAAAGTGCTTGGGAATCTCAATTAGCATCTCAATTAGAATCTCAGTCTCCTGTGGGCTTGATTGAATAAGGGTGTGTGTGTCCCTGTGAACTGCATGTGGGTGAGAGGAAATAAGGTGCATCCCTACACATTCAGGAGCAATCACTTCACATCGTGTCCTGCTCCCTAAGTCATGCATTGCCAGCCCTTGTCATAAAAGGGTTCTTGTCCTAGCTTACACCCCGAATCCATCTCTGTAATCCCAGCCTCCAGATCCACCCCTCTTTTTCTTTTGAATCTGGAGAACTCCCTTTAAAGTGGGAACAAGAGGAAGAAGGACCCAAAGAAAATGTTTTCTGGGCATCTGTTCTTCCCAGCAGTCTGACATGGAATACTAGAGACCCAACCCTGGAAGACAGCTGGGTTGATGGACCCTGAGAGCTTCAAGAGCAGGAGTTGCAATTTGTATCTGGAAATGGCAGTACAGCTTTTCCTGTGCTTTAGGGTGCTGGTTTTTGATCTGAGTATCTCTTCAGATGTACATGGTGTATAAGGGAAGGCTGAGAGAGCTGGGCCTGATCGGCCTGGAAAAAGAAGACTGAGAAGGGACCTAATTGCCTTATCTAGAGGTAGTCATAGATAATACAATGCCAGACTCTTCTCATGTGCACAATTCCTGCAAGGGGCAACCTCCAGGAAGTGAAATTCTGATTCTATATAAGGAAGAACAACTTTTTTTTTCCCTTGAGAAAAAAGTAATGCTTGGATAATGCTGAGAGAGTTGGGTCAGGCTGGGGGGGGATCTCAACCCTTGAAGACTTCCAAAGCTACATTGAACAAGACCATGAGTGAACTTGGAAGTTGACGTTGCTTTGAGGAGAGAAGTGGAATAGCGGTCTTCTGAAGTCTCTTCCAGCCTAAGTTATTCTGTGATTCTCTGACATGTACCATGTTTTGGAATGTCTGTTAGAGAAAAATTATCTGGCCAGATGTTTGTACATTTATGCTGGCAAGAGCAAAAACCTTCTTTCAGTGATGAAAAAGAACCATAGAGACAGGATCATTTTTTCTCTTCACTCCTGAAAGATAATTCCCATTTCTCCAGGCTGTCTCTGCAGTTCCGCTTTTGGGCATGGGAATTCTTTCTGTTTGTCATGCAAACCATCCGTTGCTGTGTAGCACCAGCACTATGTTGGGATATGAGCTGTGGGTTTTTTTAACGAGTCTATACAGTTCAATTTCCCAATGTCTGTGGCATTCCTTTTGGGCAGTGAAACTGTTTGTGATGTTGAAGGCCCACAAGCTGAGATCTTGGGAACCCAGGAATGGGAGTTGAGTCTTTCTACAAACTTTGCTTTGGTGTGCAATCCAGTTAGTGTAATTTAGCAAGTTGATAGTGTGTCAGCTCAGTTACAGTGGTTGCATATGAGATCTGTCTGCAGAAGATCCAAGGAAGTACATCCCTCTTAACGTGGTTGGGCTAAACTGAACAAACTTGGCTTTACCAGACACTTTCCATGAGCTGAGACTTACATGCATACAGTTACTGCAGCTTGCCTGATGTGCAGATGATCTGCAAAGCAACAACATGATAAAGCAATAGATTGTTGTGGGACATGTATGAAGGTGGTTGGGCTTGCATCTGTGCTCTAAGAAAACTCAAGTGTCTGTGCAACCTCTGTAAGGCAGACTAGGCATACATTATACAATACTTTAATTTGGAAGGTACCTGTAGAGGTCTCTAGTCCAATATGCTTCTAAAAGCATAACCAACCTTTCAGTTAGGACAGCTTGCTCAGGGCCTTGTCCAGATGAGTTCTCAAAATCTCCATGGCTGGAGACTCCCCTGCTTCTCTTGGCATCGGTCCTAGGCCTGTCGGAGAAAATCCTGTTTGGACATAAGGAAAGATGTTTTGTTTTGTTTTTTCCTTTGTAACTTGTGCCCTTTGCCTCTTGTCCTTCAGCTGTGCACCTCTGAGAAGAATCTGACTCCATTTATTCTGTAAAAACTTGTTAGGTAGTGATGTTAACCAAATAGTTACAATTTTTCAGGTGTTTAGGACTTACTTCAGCTTTTTCTTTTTTTTTTCTTTTTTTTTTTTTTTTTAAAAGGTTCATTGCAGGATGGATAAAAGCAAGAATGAAAGTTAATTGTAACTTTTAATACTAGCAAATAGTCACAAAACTCTGTTCTAACTGCATGAGGTTCAACAATGCCAAGTGCCGGGTCCTGCACTTGGGCCACAACAACCCCAGGCAACGCTACAGGCTTGGGGAAGAGTGGCTGGGAAGCTGCCCAGAGGAGAAGGACCTGGGGGTGCTGGTTGACAGCCAGCTGAACATGAGCCGGCAGTGTGCCCAGGTGGCCAAGAAGGCCAACAGCATCCTGGCCTGTATTAGGAATAGTGTGGCCAGCAGGAGCAGGGAGGTGATCGTGCCCCTGTACTCGGCGCTGGTGAGGCCGCACCTTGAGTACTGTGTTCAGTTTTGGGCCCCTCACTACAAGAAGGACATTGAGGTGCTGGAGCGTGTCCAGAGAAGGGCAACGAAGCTGGTGAAGGGCCTGGAGCACAAGTCTGATGAGGAGCGGCTGAGGGAACTGGGGTTGTTTAGCCTGGAGAAGAGGAGGCTGAGGGGAGACCTCATCGCGCTCTACAACTACCTGAAGGGAGGTTGTAGTGAGGTGGGGGTTGGTCTCTTCTCCCAAGTAACAAGCGATAGGACGAGAGGAAATGGCCTCAAGTTGCGCCAAGGGAGGTTTAGGCTGGACGTTAGGAAAAAATTCTTTACTGAAAGAGTGGTCAGGCCTTGGAACAGGCTGCCCAGGGAAGTGGTGGAGTCACCATCCCTGGAGGTATTTAAAAGACGTGTAGATGAGGTGCTTAGGGACATGGTTTAGTGGGCATGGGGGTGTTGGGTTGACGGTTGGACTCGATGACCTTAGAGGTCTTTTCCAACCTTAATGATTCTAAGTTACCAGATGGGCAGTAACCTCATCAAACCCTTGTTCCTGCAGCCCTTAGCATCTGGAAAATGTTGCTTAACATTTGTGTAGTGCAGGAATTCCGATCCTGCACCTATTTGGTGTCTTGTTACTGGGTGGAATTTGCTCACTGCTGGGTAGATTTGGCTTGCAACAAAGCTTTTCTGTTGCTACGCAGACACTTTGCTACAGTTGAAAGCAGCTTAGATCAGTTTTGTCTAGTTCACAGTTATTTTTCTTCTTTTTTGGGGTTATTTGGACTTAATAACAATTTGTTTCACTTTTCTGTCTACCAGGAAGACAGCAGGTAGATGCTTCTGAACTTTCACTTCTCTGGGCTGAACACACCCAGCCCTCAGCCTCTCCTCATGCATTTTTGTGCCCCTTAGTGGGGGCCCAAAACTGGAGACAGTCCTCCAGAGGTGGCTACACCTCTACCAAGTAGGGGGGGAACCCTGGTCTGCAGACTGTGCCTCTAATGCGTCTGGTGTGTGGCTGGGTTTCCTCAATGCCACAGCACGCTGTGGCTTTCACTTTGTTCTCCCCAAGGCCTGCCAGGTCCTTTGCTGCAGACCTCTGCAGCTGGTCAGCCCCCAGTTGATTCTGAGGTAGTTCTGCAACAATCTATTCTCAACATCATGAGGTTTCTCTCAGTCCATCTGTCTGGTTTGTGAAGGTTTCCAACTTCCTCATCTGTCTTTTTCCAAATTGCAGGATATGGGACTTACATTGTGAATCAAATTGATCCAGTGCTTGATGACTGTATACGTTTTATGTTTAATTGAACAGGATTATGTAATATGTTTAGTAGCCTTAGGCTCTTGCCTGTACTGTAAAACCAGATGGTACCAATGGTACTGCTTTAGATGAAAATGAAGAAATGTGTGGATCTGGAGGCAACTGCACAGTGAACAGGCATTATAAAACATCTGAATGGGAGATGTTAATCTATTTAAATCTTGATCTATATGAACTATAGCGTAAGCATTTTAATTAAAATTATGTAAGGTTGGATGTTGAATCAAGGACAGCAAGTTGGAAATGGAATAAGCAATTTCATTCTCAAGGCTTCAGACTTCTGCTTGAAAACCATATTTCTGTAGCCAGTAGGTACTACAATTTAAGGCTGATACAGATTAGCAATATAATTTCCTTTTAGATGACTAAGCAAACTCTTCACAGAGTTGCACAGTAAGAGGCAACGGCAACAGCTTGCAAAAGAGAAAAATTCTGGCTGGGTGTAAGGAAAGAATTTTTCTTAACTCAACTGGACAAGGCCCTGAGCAAGCTGACCTCACTTAAAGTTGAAGAGTCTGTTGGACAAGAGACTTCCAAACTTAATACTGTAATTTTTGTTTTGTCAGCTTCATGGTTTCCCCTTTCATAGTCCTATCTTCTAATATGTACAGTGTACATTACATGCAGGTTGTTGAGGCTGAAGGTGGATGGTATTTCCCTCAGCTTTTCACAGGAACACATAATGATTTGATGAAAGGGTCTTGTGATAAAGACTTAGGGCTTACAGATTTTTAGCACTTTTTATTGTTGCCTATCAAAGGTGTCTCAGATTTAAAATACAGTGAAGCTAGAGGGTGGTTCACACTATTTCAGTTGCTCACTCAGGTGTGACCTCTGTTGTGTGACAGGATTCATGGTTTAAAATCTGGGAAAACTTTAAAGGAATTCCGTGGTCATTCTTCGTTTGTCAATGAAGCTACTTTTACCCAGGACGGCCACTATATTATCAGCGCATCCTCTGATGGCACAGTGAAGGTAAGATAGCATTTACCCTTTGTAACTAACACATTCAGACTCTTTGTGTGTTGTAGCTGATCTGTTAGAACTGCTGGAGTCATTGGAGAAGGACTTGGGGTTATCTGTAATAATAAGTCTTTCTGCTTGTGACTTTTGCTGTAGATGGGTGTAAATGAGAACTGATGAAGTTTCATACAGAAACTTTTCTGCTTACAGACTGCTGCAGAGCCTGGTTCTGCTGTATTTAAGAAAGGAGGACATAAGTACAGTACTTACCTGCCTGTTCATGCTTAATTCTAGAAAGAGAATTGACTGTGACACCTCTTGTCCTAGAATGTGGGAATTCCCTTTTCTGAAATAATGGCATTTTCTTGCTTACTGTGTTGGACACCTGTTCATTTCTTGGTGCTTAGGACTCCCTTGCCATGTGAGCTAGGTAATCTACCATTAATGAAACTGATCGTAGAAGTGATAGGTTTGGCTTCTAGACTCTGCAAAGGGTGGAACTACTCACTGTGTAGTAGTTAAGAGGAGTAAAGCATTGTTTTGTACAGGGCATTACTGACTAATAATAAATAAATAAATTAATGTAGAAACAGCTGCATTAAGTAAGGCATTGGTGCAGTGCATGGGAGGTGTAAACAGATCCAGTTTATAGATGTGGCCTAGGAGAGTGTGATAGATTTTGCTCATATTAAGTGGGGTGTTACTTCAAACTTGCACTCTTTGCTAGACTGCCCCAATCATGGGAGTAGCATAAGAAGGTGGTATCTTTCATTTTGATCGTACTAGTATGTAAACAGCAAAAAAATTCCACAGATAGTGAGTTACATTTTATTGTAAATATTAAACAAGCAGTTCCATTTCCTGTTTCTAAAGAGCTAGAACAACCTGGTGTTGACCCTGAAGCAGCATTAAGCTGGGACTTCTGTCCCACCGATATCAGCTTTGCATTTTCAGCAGTTTTCATGTCGGTCTTGTGTAAGGCAAATTGCATGTGCAGATATATTCAGATACCAGGTGAAACCAGAAAGCAAGTCTGGACTCACCCCTCGGGGAATATGCTTAATGAAAGGGAGCCGGACTGAATTTGGATAATGGAAATTCACTTTCAGTTCAGTTGTAGTGAAATTATTCATGGTGTCCATGCTTAAAAGAGATGTGATACTTTTTTTTTAAAAATCTGCTTTAAACTACAATTTTTTGAATTCCTATTTCCCTTCAGGAGCCTTAAAAAAATTTGAATCCTGTGTCCTGAATCCGCTCATTTTTGTTTAATTTTTTAAAGCTAATTGGTTTTACATTTATTTTTCATACTAGGTTTGGAACGTGAAGACGACAGAGTGCTCAAACACCTTCAAATCTCTTGGCAGCACTGCTGGGACAGACATTACTGTGAACAGTGTCATTCTGCTGCCTAAAAACCCAGAACACTTTGTTGTTTGCAACAGATCGAACACAGTCGTCATTATGAATATGCAAGGACAAGTATGTGATTGATCTTCTGGTGTCCTTTCAAGTCTCTCTCAGTCATTTTAAGAATGCAAAAAACTTAGTTATAACCTAGCCTTGGGTTAAACCTGATTTCTCCAGTTTGCTTTCGTGACAAACTATTCTGTGCCTGGGTTATAGAACAGCTTGACTTGCAAAAAGCGGTTGTAGTTACGGAGAGATCCTGTGTTCTAAACAGACCTAGCACTGCCTAAATATTTTTGCCCTGAACATAGTAATGATGTGCTGCAGTTTAATCCTGCCAAATATCTTTACAGATTGTAAGAAGTTTTAGCTCTGGTAAGAGAGAAGGTGGTGACTTTGTCTGCTGCGCGCTTTCACCTCGTGGTGAATGGATCTACTGTGTTGGTGAAGATTTTGTGCTGTATTGCTTTAGCACAGTGACTGGCAAGCTGGAGAGAACTTTGACCGTAAGTTCTTAGCTCTGAGCTTTTGCAGAGTTCTAAACACAAGGATGATCTGAGTGTTCGTTATTTATGAAGTCCGTAAGGAGAAATCTCATACCAAGGAATCTTTCACCTCTAAGCAGCCACGATTGGTAACAAACGCATTCCAGAACACTTGGCTGTAGAATGTCTTTAGGTTTTTTTAGAACCATTTTAATTTTAAAAGTTATGAAAATGTTTACCCACCAAGCCGAGAGTGAATTGGTTCAAACGTACTTGAACTAGAGCATGTTTTGACCTGGGCTCCAGCTGATAGAGAATGTGACCAAGCTATCAGATTTAAAGCTGACAGGCTTAAATTTGCCTTGGATTACACTAAAGAGGAATACCAGCTTGAATGTCTAAATTTAATGGGGAACATTTAGATGTCGTGGATTTCAGTGGATGTAAACCTTCATTGAACCTTCCCTCGCCCAACAAAAAGTAACTGCTTTGTCACAAAAATTATTTGCAACTGGAACTTAATATTTGGGGGCGTATGTTCCTCTGCTTTTGCTGTATGCACAAAGCACGTTAAACTTCAGTCCAGCTTTCCACTAGTTCTTGTTTGAAGACAATATTTAGCTTGAATCTGCTAAAGGAAGAATCTCCTGATGCATCTTTCTGTTTATTCTCTAGGTTCATGAAAAAGATGTTATTGGCATTGCTCATCATCCCCACCAGAACCTGATTGCCACTTACAGTGAAGATGGCCTCCTCAAGCTCTGGAAGCCATAGCTTGATTTTACAATGAGCTATGAATTATGCCTGTTAGTTGCAGGTTATTGATGTTTGTGCTTTAACAAGGTCTAAATGCACAGCGTGTGATATTTGCTCAATTTTCAGTTCATGTTTCCAGAGAATGACATTTTTACTCCTTGGTCTAAGAAAGATAGATTGATGCTTAAATATAGCATCAGTTAATTTCAAACACACTTATTTTTACCAGAGTAGCTGAAGCAACTTCAGTGAGAGTGTTTTTTCTGTCTCCTGAAGTCTGTACTCTTCCTACAGTGTTCATAAAAGTTGAACGAGCTAGGAACTATACACACCTACAAGTGGTTGCTGACTTCCTAGAATACAGTAAAATTACTTTTTTATTTGACTGGATTATGTGGAATGGGAAAGCTGTCTCTTCTCCGCTGCTGAAACAAAGGCATGGTTTTGCTGGAATGCAGATGAGGCTACTCTGTCCTCAGCTTGAAGGCAGAGGCTTTTCTAGTCCAGTGGGTTTTGCTGTGTTCGATTTTCACTAAAATTTTTCCAATTATATGTATTAAGTAGTGTCACACAGCTTCCTCAGAATGAAACTATTCTTCCCTATCTCCCAGCACTTCCTGCTATAAACCTGCCTAATGTGGCAGTGAGATATAGTTGGGTTTTTTTTTGTTTTGTTTATTTTGTTTTGGGGGGATGTGTGTTTGTTTTGGGTTTGTTTTTTGGGTTTTTTTGTTTGTTTTTTCTTTTGTTTTACTTTAACTTTCAGGCTAAAAGGAACTATTACCTGGGCCCTCTTCCTGTAAGTGCATAATGTCTTCAAGACCAGCTTTAATGGAAGCAGACCTCAGGGGATCAATATTATAAAACATGCAAAAGCCAGTTTACATAGGCTGATTTCCTAGTGCTGTGATGCTGCACATGCTGCAGTTCTGTTTTTTTCCAGTTCACTCACTTTAGCTTCCTACTTTCCTAAAAGGGCATGGCATACTTGAGCTTTAGATAGTTATTTGTAAGATCTTTTTTTAATTTCTTATACTTGTGAACCTAGTTAAGGTGATACTTAGGTCCCACACTATGCTAAAAAGAAGCTTTTAGCCTCTTCAGTTTGGAGCACATGATGATTCCGTTTGAGATCCTGCCTAATGCACACTGTTGTGAATGTACCCCACAATCCTCTAAAGTCTGACCATAGTTTTTCTAGGATGTAGCAAAAAATGAGGCATTGTCTGTAATGATGAGACAAAGCATGTAGATTTGAATCTGCCGTGCTGTGTCCTGTACTCATGTCTTGTAGAATGTTTTCATGCCACAGTAATCTTTCAAACAGTAATAACTTCTCTTTGACTTAATAAATTAGTTCCAGTTTAAATAACCTCACAGTTTTTTTCAGCTGGAGGGCTTGATCCTAATGCAAGTATTGGTTGTCAGCTGGTGACTGACCTCCTTCAGCACTGACCGGTGCACTTGATTGGTCTATGCTCATATTGGTCTAAGGAATGCAGAAAAATTTCAGTTTAACTTCTCATATAGCATTGCTTGTTCACTACAACTGTAGTGTTTAGTTCTATGTTTAGCTATACTCTTTTAATTCCTAAGTTGTTTTTTACTTTCTTAGATACGGCAATAAAGTTATTTTTTAGATGGCAAAAAGTGATTATTTTTCCTGCCTGAAAAGACACCGGTAAGTGAGAAACATCTGACAGTAGTACATTTGACAAGCTCCATTGGCAATTGGTACTTTTGATACAGAAGATCTTGACAAAATATTTTTAGTATTATCTAACTTGTTCATTTTGCCTTCAGATTACATAGAACTGCTAATCCTCAATGTAAACTATATCTTACGTTGTTCTTTAAAAGAAAAGCAGTTGCAGCAAATAAAACTGTCAGACTCCTGAATGTTTAAAGATTGAAATACATTCTCTAGCTTAAAAATGGGAGAAAATCTGACATTTCTTACGCTTTTTATTGAAGAGTTTCAGAGTTTATTGCATCAAGTACTCAAGACAAAAAAGCAAAATGTACTAATACTCATGAAAGGGCAATGGTAAAACTTACCTCCTGGGCTGCAGTGATTTGTAAAATAGCTGGCAGTTGGCACAAAAGTACAATGATAATCCTGAAAACGTTAATTTTTTTTAACGTAAAATGTGATTTTTTTTTTAATGTAAATGTTGGGTTTTGGTGTTCTTGTTTTTGGTTTTTTTTTAATGTAATCTAGGAAGACATTTTCTCTCTGGAGAATCAGCCAGGTATTATGCCACTTACCTGTATGTAAGACTTGAACAAGGCAACATCTAGTGCTTTTACTAATATTAAAGAAAGCATTGTTCACCCATGGGCCTTGCTTTATTCTTGAATTACTTTGCTTGGAACTGGTGAGTTCCGTCATACATAGAGGAGTGCAAAATGCTTTGTGGGGGGAGCACCTTGTAATGAAAGTCTTATAGGTCAGTTCATCTTCCTGTTTCTGAACTGGAGATCAATGAATTTCAGCCTTGCTTGGGTGGAAGCGGCTGCCTGTCTGTATGTGCTTGCAGAATGTATGTGGAAGAGCTACTACCATCTCAGCAAAAAATAAGTGAGCTTAGGTTCTTGCACAGTTATGCAAGTGGTGGATGTAACTTTTTTTTAATGTTATTGGGGTAGTACTTTGTCCAAGTGACATGTAAGCCTGTAGGTACGGGCTGTAGTCCTGCTCTGATACCACTACCAGCTTGCCATCTGCAAAGATAAATAAAACCTTCCCTTGAGTCCTAGTAGGATTTAGAGAGACCAGCTGAAAACTGAAGACTCAATCTCAAAAGGAAGAAAAATCCTTTATGAATGTCTTATAAAGCAGCCAAATACTTGTGAGGTCTGAGAGACTAGACAATCTCCATGAGTGCCTACCAGCTGGTGTGAATCCCGGATTCTGCACGTTGCTGAGGATTTTGAACCATGAGCTTGGGTGAGAGGGCCTGCCTCTGATTCGGGGCAGCTTGATAGCACCAGTGGTCAGTCTGAGCTAAGAAGAGAAAGGAAGAATGTTGCAGAGGTTTATAGGAAAGATGATGCTAAAAGTCAGTTATAAATGCTCTTCAAGTACAGCTTTTATTCATTTTCTGCCTAGTGTCTGCAGGGGTTTCGGGAGTCCTTTATAAGCATGGTTATTCCATCTCCAGTTCCTGTTGATGATGTGGGCTCCAGTGTGTGTTCTCTGAATAGCTGTAAATAAACCCTATGACCTTCAGGATCATGGCAGCTTCTGAGAAGCAGGCTGAGCACACTTGGATCTGAATGTCAGGGGGGGAAGCATAGGCTTCAGGTGAATCCTAAGGAGAATGGTGGCAAAACGCTTTATTTCAGGGGCAGAATAGGAATTGTGTGGAAATGCTTTGGCTTCCCATGGAGCAAGGTACAAGGAGATGGATGCTGCTGAAGTGAAGGGAGCATAACAATTTTACCTATTAACAGGTGCTGCTTGCATTATGAAACAGGGTAATGAAGCCCTCTTCAGTTTCTATGTGTCCCTTAGCCTATAAAACGGCTCCCTGTGTGGTAGCAAATTCTCCTGATACTGCCTCTGCTTTGTTGGGCAGGAAATGGCATTTGCCTGTCTGGGAGCAGGCACATGCTGCTGCCACCTAGTTAAGCCTTTCCTGCTTTCCCAAATTAGAAGCTTTGTAAGCCAAATCAATAAATAAGTGTTCTTTCAAGTTTTATTCACAGAATGACACAATGTCTGAGGTTGGAAAGGTTGGAGACTCCATCACCTCCTTTGGCAACCTGTGCTGGTGCTTAGTCACCCTCGCAGTAAGTAGTGTTCCCTGATGTTCAGAGGGAACTGCCCGTGTTTCAGTTTGTGCCCGTTGTCGCTGGTCCTGCCACTGGGCAGCACTGGAAAGAGCCTGGCTCCGTCCTCTTTGCACCCTCCCTTCAGGTGTTTATATCCATTGATGAGATCCCCCCCTAAGCCTTCTCTTCTCCAGGCTGAACAGTCCCAGCTCTCTCAGCCTTTCCTCATGGGAGAGATGCTCCACTCCCTTCAGCATCTTTGTGGCCCTTTGCTGGACTCTCTCCAGTATGTCCGTGTCCCTCTTTGCGTTGGGGACCCCAAAACCAGACACAGTGCTCCAGGTGTGGCCTCACCAGTGCTGAGTAGAGGGGAAGGATCACCTCTGTCAACCTGCTGGCAAGTGGGATACATTAGCCTTCTGTCCAAAAAGGGCACATTACTGGCTCATGTTCAACTTGGTGTCCACCAGGACCCCCAGGTTCTTTTCAGCCATGCTGCTTTCCAGCTGGATGGCCCCCAGCATGTACTGGTTCCTGGGGTTGTTCCTTCCCAGCTGCAGGACTTCGCACTTCCCCTTGTTGAACTTCATGGGGTTCCTGTCAGCCCATTTCTCCAGCCTGTCGAGGTCCCTCTGGATGGCAGCACAACGCTCTCTTGTATCAGCTACTTCTTCCAGTTTTGTGTAATCCACAAACTCTCTGAGGGTATACGCTGTTCCATCATCCAGATCATTATGGGAGATGTTTAACAGGACTGGACCTAGTACTGACCCCTGCAGTACACTTGCTAGTCACTGGCCTCCAACTAGACTCTGTTCCACTCGTCACCACCCTCCAGGCCTGTCCGTTCATCCAGTTTTCAATCCACCTCACTGCTCATCCAGCCCATACATTAACAGCTTCTCTGTGGAGATCTCATGGGAGACAGTGTCTCCCATAAGGTGAACAACATCCACTGCTCTCCCCTCATCTACCAGGCCAGTCATTTCATCTTAAAGTCTATCAAGTTGGTCAAGCATGACTGCCCCTTGGTGAAGCCATGCTGACTACTGATGATTTTCTTGTTGTTATGTGCCTGGAAATGATTTCCAGGTTTAGCTGCTCCATCACCTTCCCAGGGATTGAGGTGCAGATGACAGGCCTTTCGTTCCCTGGATCCTCCTTCTTGCCCTTCTTAAAGACAGAAGTGAGATTTGCCTTCCACCAGACTTCAGGCACTTCCCCCAATCGCCATGATTGATCGAAATTATTGAGAATGGCCTTGCAATGGTATCTTCCAGCTCCCACAGCACTTGTGGGTGCATCCCATCAGGGTCCATGGACTTTGTATGTCCAGTTTGCTTAAGTCTTCCCTGACCTGATCATCTTCCAAGGGTACATCCTCCTTGCTCCAGACTTTCCCCTTGGTCTCTGAGACCTGGGATTCTTAAAGGCCAGTGTTGCTAGTAAGACTGAGGCAAAGAAGTCAGTCAGTACCTCAACCTTTTCCATGTCCTGTGTAACCAGGTGCCCCACCTCATTCAGCAACAGGCCCACATTTTCCCTAGCCTTTCCCACCTATTTACTTATAGAAGCCCTTGTTGTCTTTGACATCCCTGACCAGATGCAACTCCAGGTAAGCTTTAGCTTTTATAACTTCATCCCTGGATGCTCGGACAACATCTTTGTGTTCCTCCCAACTTACCTGTCCTTGGTTACATCCTCTGGATGCTTCCTTTTTGTGTTTGAGTTTGGCCAGGAGTTCCTTGATCATCCACACAGACCTCCTGGTATTTTTGCCTGACTTCCTGTTCACTGGGATGGACTGCTCTTGAGCCTGGAGGGGGTAAGCCTTGAATATTAACCAGCTTTCTTGGACCCCTCTTCCCTCCAGGGCCTTATCCCATGGGATGCTTCCAAGCAGACCTTTGAAGAAACCGAAGCCTGCTCTCCCAAAGTCCAGGGTTGAGAGCTTGCTTTTTACCCTCCTCCTTCCTTTCAGGATCCTGAACTCCACCATCTCATGGTCACTGCAGCCAAGGCTGCCTTTGACCTTCACAGTCCCAATAAGCCCCTTGTTGGCGAACACGAGGTCCAGCAGAGCACCTCTCCTTGTTGGCTCCTCTATCACTTGGCTTAGGAAGTTCTCACTGATGCACTCCAGGAACCTCCTGGATTGATTATGTCCTGCTGTGTTGTCCTGCCAGCAGACATCAGGATGGTTGAAGTCCCCCGTTCTTTGGGCACTATTCTAGTGCTCCTCTTACCTCCTAAGAAAACATGGAACCTAGCATTTCTTTATCTGTGGTTTTGGAAGAGGATGGCTTAAATCAAACCTTGCTTCTCTCAGTGTGCCTTACTAATGCTTTGAGCACCAATCAATCACTAATGGAAACAGGAACATGTCTTCCCAGATGAAATTGCTAATGAAAAAGTCATAGGGCAAGTTGCTTGCTTGCTTGGCCTTGCGTCACACTGCAAGTTCAAAGCAGATTTGGGATCATTCAATGAGTGAATGAGTTTTTCCCCCCAGGCTGAGCAAACTTCTTGCACTGCTGCTGGGTAGCAGGTAGACAAAGCACGGGGAGGAGAGGATAGTTAGGCCCCTGAAGTCTTACAGGCAGAAGCAAAATTGAGAGCATGCTCTTAAACAAGTCTGCAGTGGACATTCTCAGTTTCAGCGCAAACCTGTGGAATAGTGGAGCTGCTAGATTTCTGGGGAAAAAACAAGTCCTACACGCCTGGTGCACAGTGGAGAGAATCGTAATAGACTAGACTATAAGCCTGGTGGTACGAATTTGGTGTTGTTGAAACTGAAACACTGGAAGTAATTGTAAACCTCAACTCTGGCTATGATAGGTTGGATTATGACGCAGGTAGTTATGGAAGCAGATATTTTGTGCTACTGTACCCTCAATTTCTACAGCTGTCCATTCAGTTCATTCCCCAAAATGGGAAACTGTATCCCACATAAAGCAACAAGAAGTCAGAAAAAATTGTCTTATTTCATTTTTCAGTGGCACAGAACATGTTTTGCTGCTTGCTGTAGGTGTATGATACCCAAAACATCACAGGAGAACTAAGAAGCTTGGAAGAGGCCATATGTTGTACTCAATATCCTGCTTGAAGGTCTAAGGGCTGGGTCCTCCTTCTTGCTAGCTCTTGCCTTCTCTTGCTAGTGCTTTTTGCTGAAGGCTTACTCTTCTGCTGCCAGTGTATTTCTTTGGGACATAGCTTTTATGTCTGTCACTAGTTCATTTCAAAGCAGAATGCTAAACTGGTGGTGTTTCCGTTGCCCTTCCTGCATTAGTAGCGTCCTTCCCTGGGCTGCTCTGGCAAGGCTTCTGGAGGCTTCTGGTCAGCCACCCTCCTGGAAGCTAGACCTGGCCCATTCTCTAGACAAGCTGTGGTGTCATCAAGCATGGTGCAGAATTGGCCACCACAGTCTTGAGAGTAAGTTAAGAGCAGGAACATCACCTCAGCTGTGTTCATGCAGCTATGGGTGTGGTGAAAGGCAAACTAAAGTGTCTCTGGGAAAAAAAGGCTACGGAATGGTTTTTTATATAATAGAGTTATCTGAAGCAAAATAACGTCCTCTTGTCATCCTCAAGGCACTGCACTGAGCTTGGTTTGCCCTCGCTGTTTTGATCCTGTGGTTAAGGAAAAAATACAAACAAGGGTGCTTACCAAACTGAAAACAAGTAGCCTAACTTAGTGCTGTTTAGTCTCAAGACAGTTGTGCAGGAGTCAGCCCTAGCCAGCGTTAGGATTACTTTCTGTTCCTCCCCTTGACTCAGCCAAACTGTCCTACTGATAGAGCAAAGGCTCCTGCTGGTCACATTTGTACAGCTCACTGATGAGCTCATTCAAGTAGAATTTGGAAAGACACATCACCTACAGAATTTTATTCCTGCTGAGGCAAAAAAAGAAAAAAAAATTTAAGTGAAACATGCAGGAGGTTGGTATTCTGTAGGTACCTGAAAGAGGACTACACTTAAGGTACAAAACCCATGGTACCACATGCCTTTATAAAATGAAACCCATAACACTTAGAAGAGCTAGAGATGTTTTCTAAGACTAACAGTTTCCAGATATTAAAGTTAGAACACGTGTTCTGCCATATAGCACCTATTTCCAGGAAGAAAAACCAAGTTCTCTTTGAGGCACTTTTGCTTCAAAGCAGTATGAAAAGCTTAAGCTCTGTCCCAAGCCAGATAGTAGAACAAGACTAAACTACCACACTAGAGGTTAAATCTGGACCTGTCTTCTCAGCATATTTTCTGAAACAAGTTTTTTGTGAAGATTTTTCTGTGAATAACTGTCTAAAAAGAAGGGGGTGGTGCCTTTAAACCAACATCTGGTCTAAGAAAAGAGGCAATGAACAATTTCGTAATTATATTGGAAATGCTTAATCTACAATAATTAGAACATTCATACAGAATTTTCAAGAGTCAGCTTAAAATAGTGCACAGAATACATTAATTTCAGAACATCCTAGATGCATCAGTTGGTTGTATTCACTGAGAGCAAGTTTCTCTCTTCTGCAGGTTCACATACACCCACCAACAGCACTGGTACTGCTTTCCATGACACACCATTGAGGGTTATCTGATGTCAGTAATCAAGGTGGAAGTCAAGCTTCACATGCCAGCAGGCTGACAGATTCCAAGCCGCATGTGTGCTGATAAAGCCTGGAGGATTTTACTCATGCGCGGTAGCGAAGGAAGCTCCTGCAGCAGCCAAGCAACCACTGGCTCTATACGCAGTATGGCGCAGGACAGCAGCCAAACAGTAGTCGGCGATGAACCAAAGCAAGCCTCACATCTAGCTCCAGGGTCAGAACCAAAGCTGACAGAGGAAGGGACTATTTGACCTTAAGTGCAGTAGCTTCAGAGAGCTTGGGGATCACACAACTTTAATGGGCCTGTGAAGATTGACCACATCCTTGTCAGCTTCACGTATTATGTGGTTGCATTAGAGCCAGTCCCTATTTAGCAAACACCAGTATAAGCCCAAAACATTAACATGTTATCCTAACTGGTACAAAAACTTAACTATATCTTACTGTGACGTGTAAGTACTTGTGCATACTTTATTAACAGAGTATAAGATCTAGAATTCCTAAAAAGAACACCACAGAATCTTAGTTAAAGGCTGGGCAATTGCACACATACAGGAATTACAAGGCTTAGAATAAAATACAAGCAGGTAAGGGAGTTTTCTTGACCAAGTGGCAGGGGTGAAGTGCAAATCATCTTCATTTGAGCTTGCATCCTGGAGCTTTATACAAATTGCAAAGTCAGTTTAATTACTTAGTTTATTTCTTTATGCTTTTAGAAACAACTATGGCTGGATAGAATAACAAATAGCAGGAAGTGAGGGTGAACTGCTTGTAGTCCTTCACTCATCCACTAACGCATACAAAACAAGCATCACAAGTTATTCACTGGCCCATTTACGATGTCTGACATTGAACACCGCCTCTAGGGTGATGCTCATCATCTTCATAGACTTCTCCATTATAATGGTGTTTTCTTTTTTGAGATGGATCAAAGTCCACTAAATCCACTTGTTCCATTTCCTCAGTTTCTTCTATTTCCTGCCTTGTAGGTAGCAGTTTTTCAAGTAAAGACAGCTTATCTGAGGAGAGGAAGCCACTCTCTGGGAAGTTCACCTGAAATCATCAAGAACTGGGGTTACTCAAGTCTGCCTGAATTGGCCTTTTTCCATCCCACTACAGGTCAAACATCTGCCAAAGTCAGCTTTGTCATCACAGATGACTTAAACCCAGTGATTAAAAAAAATAATCTAAGTCACTAGGCTATTTTTTAGTGGCCTGCAAGAAGTTAGCTGCTAACTCCGGCAACTTAACCAAGTCTTATCCAACATTTCTTCTGCCTCAGGCTGCCCTCTGGAATCACCCTAGAAGCAAAGTACAGGATGTAACAGCATTAGAGGTATGGTTGGATCTCCTTGAAAATCGTAGCAGACAGAGCCTGCTGCCACAGCTCCCAGCATTAGCTTCTCTCCAGAGAAGAAATCAGCATCTTCCAGGCTACTCCTTTGCTCCAGCACAGGGAAAGTTACTAATCTATCCTTGCTACAGGATGATAGAAATTAAAGAATGTGTGAAGCAAATGGAAATTCACAAGGTATCTGAAGAAATTCTTTTGGTACTTAACATACTTTTAGCAGAGAGTGTTCCAGAAGTTTTCTCTTTGTTCTGAACTGTAATTGTTTGATGAATTACATGTTCTCACCATTGTCAAAACCAAATACCAAACCAGGTCATGTGATAATTGGTATCTTTTCTTGACTGGGGTAATGCTTAAAGGTTAAACTTTGGATGGATATTCAATGCTGAACTGTGCCATGCAGGTAAGTTGATCCACTTACCCTGAATTCTATGATCAGACGTCCTTTTTCATACGGTCTGCGATAAATTGGCATACCTTCATTCAACACACACTTAATAGCCCCATGCTTGACAACCTGGCCTAAAGAAAGAAAAAAAAAAAAGAAAAAAAAAAGGAAGGAATCCATACAGGCAACAGAAGCAGCTTTAGTTTTAACTCCCTTCAATATTTATGTAGCCTTCTACGTTGTGATTAGACAGCTACACCAAAATGTAGTCGTCTACTAGGGACTTACTGCCTGGTAACTTCTGAGTAGGAAAGCAGGCTGATGTCTACATTACATTGTTGTAACCTTGTTATGCTTCCCACAGGAAGCATACTTACAAATTTATTAAGTGCTCCATCAGTTCCAAGGCTGAAAAAGTGGTTTTCAGAGACCCACGGCCTTCAATTCTCATGAGGTATCCTCAGGATACAAGTATGTCCATGAGGTAAGGTCTGTTACTATATCACGCAAAGAGAAAGTTACTGCTGACTGCTATCCAAAAATCCTTTTTTCTTTCAAGATTTGTACTGCAAAGACTAGGGAAAAAAGCTTGATACCAGCACACATCCCTTGTACATCAAGATGGGATGTTTCTGTTCCTTTAAATTTCCAGCTTACATTCACTGTATGCTTGGACTTCTAGCAGAAAGCAAACCAACACTTACCAGGATGGGAGGTAATAATAATAGTTCTATTATCCAGTGTTGTGATAGGCTTTTGAAAGCCACATAGTGCTTCAACCAGTTGAATATCCATAGACATAAGAAGGTCTTCATCTCGTCTAAGGCAGAACCAATCAAAAACAGTCACAGAGAGGGAGAAGCAGTAAAAGGATCATACCAAAGTTCAGTATTTAACTTGGCAAGGACAATAAAGCTGTAATTTTAATAGAAGCCCAGGCAATTAAGAAATACAGCAAGGCTCTCTTGCATCCAGTTTCACTTCACCGCTCCTTCCCAGTTCTAGAAAAAACGCATCTCTCAGCCTCCTGAACACTGCAACTGGGACAATTAATCCCTTCCTTTATGCAGATTAATACCTTAAATGCATCAGCTACCTCTACATTATTCTGTTACACTTGCTTTCTGAAGATCTGGTACTGGGGAAGTTTGAACAAGTGATGGCCACTCTGGGTTATGATGAAAGTACCTTCTAGAAAGCACCATGAAGTATCGGAAGATATAACGTATTTGTTCTAATTGCCTCTTCTGACTTCAGTAGGGCAGTGCTAGTGATGTCTGCAAGCACTGCATGTTCAAGGGCTACAACATCCTCCAGCCTATTCAAAGAACTAAGCTATTTCACTCATTGTGTTTTAAAGGTCTCTGGAAGGAGCCCGAAAGGTTAATTTTAGACTCTGATGGAAGAGTGGGAACATGCCACTTGTCCCAGAGCAGCATGACCTCAGCATAACCCCACAAGACCAGTAATATCAAGGATTATCTAAGGACACTAGAACTGAAGGCAGTGGGCAGAAAGATAGACAAAAATAAGCCAGTTGAGTTGTGACTTCAAGTCCCAGGTAACTGTGCAGTTTGGCCCAGACTGTCCCTTTGGCATAGCTGATTCAGTATCTGGTTTCACTGGAAGAAAAATCAGCTGAGTAAGCTTATCCAAAGCAAACAGAACTGATTCTTAACCTGTGACCTCAGTGTTCTTTGGCATAGAGCTCTGGCACCAGCTTCCAGAGCTCAGCATCATACAGGACAGTCAGGCAGACCTGCTGCAGGTTTCCCAAGAACCTTTGACTCACTGTTCCTATTTACAAGTACAATGTCAGTGGTTGGTGTTGAGACAACTAACTGCTTCTATAAATCCATGGATTCCCTTGTTACTGCTCTGAACAGAAGCAGTGAGACACCAAGTGCAACACATTTCTGCGAGATGACTAGTGTTGCTTTTAATCAAATCAAAACGTACTGGACAGACTCATTCCACAAACAGTAACTTGCAACACCAAGCAGTACTGACTGGTTACACAAAATACTTGAGACAGGTCAATGCTGCTTGAGTCACTTTTGCTTTTGCAAGAAAGGACAGGACTGATTACCCTGCCTGCTGCACTCAGGCAGGAAATGAAGTGTGAGAAATCACCTTTGGTCAGAAGGGTGCGAGCTGTATTCAGTAAGTTTGTCATAAGTAAGATGCCTCAGGAAAAGTGAACACACTAGAAGCTTTCTGTGCCTTCAAGCCAAGTGGGCAATGCACAGCTGCCTACACTATATGGTAATTTTCTGAGGTAAGCGATGGAATGCTACCCTATAAAGAGCAAGGAAATAATTACAAATATTCACATCTATTAAACAAAATCTCAGTATTTTAAGAGTTCTTAAAATTCAAGATTTGTAAACTCTTAGTAACTGTAACTGGTTTTGTTTGCCTTCCACCCCCTTCCACTGCCAAAACACTCACATAAGAATATCTCATGCTACTAGAATACAAGTGGATGTGACTAGTTGTACCAGGATTCCTGCACACTTCAGTGCTCCTTTGGCCAACCAAGCAAACTCACAGGTGAGTTCTAGCCACATGATCCTATCTACTGATATTTCCAGTAGATAAAAGGTGAGTGGTGACCAAGGAAGCATATGGACAAGCATCTCAGGAGTTAACACAAAGGACTTCCAGAGTTTTTACCTTGTAAATACAGAGTGGTCTTTTTGATCCAAGACAATAATAATGTCCCCTGGCTCTAGTCCTGGCTCTTGGTCCCCTTCACCATGGAATGTTATTTTCTGACCATCCTTCATTCCTATTGCAGAAAACAAACAAACAAGAATTATTAATCTTTTTAAGTGAAAAGCAGCAATAAGAAATATTTTTATAGGCACAAGCTGGTACCAGGAGATCTCTGGATCTTTAAATTGGAACATCAGGACCTTCCCTTGAAGCATTTATAATTTTTTTTTAATCCACTCACATGTCCAACAGATTTTAGTGGTGCCAACCTGAATTATGTCTCAAGATCATTAAGCTTAATTGTAGTGCAAAACAGCCACCTGCCAAGATAAAGTCCTTAAGGGTAAACTACCAAAACAGGTTTCATTATATGCACAAGTACTAAAAAGAAAACAGAAACACTGCATACAAAATACATTTTGAGAGCAAGTGACCAATCAGCTTCTTCAGTTTTATAAATATATGTGGCAGAGCTGCTTATGAAACACGATCTCAGTGCCTGCTGAGTGCAAGAAGCACTCTCCCTAGGACTCTTAATCTTCGTGTAAGAGTCCCACAGAAGTCTCTCTACCATAAATTCTAGCTACCTTGTGCTAGTTCACAGTCTGTTTTTCTTATAGGGAAGGGAAACAAACTCTTCTCACTGATTTTCCTGTTTAAAATGTCAGTAATATATCCCTATTAGCCCTCATACTTAATGTTAATGTAGGATTTTCCCTGTTAAAAACAAATCCAGGCATTGCATAAGGTGTGCTTACACATGCAGCAGTTGCAGGTGATAATCAGGCGCAAGTCTGTAGAAGTCACGCGCTTGTCAGCTTGCTCTATCTTACAAGCTGCACTACGCCAGAGACTTCTCCCACCAGCTTTTGAGCAGCCTCCTCAACAGAGGTGCATTTGTCACTCAACACTGTCGCTCTCTCCCATTGCTGTGAGGGTTTGTGTATTGCATTTGCATTTTGCCAAGCAAAGAGTACCTGCACTGTGCAGCACTGTCAGGGTTGCATAGCAAACAGAGTTCTAAGCACGAGAGGCTTAGCACTGTCTCTGCACCCTATTACTATAGCAGACCTGGTTCCCCTTCACACTGAAACACAGTAGAAGTGATCGGAGTCTGCAGGGTTTCCCTACAGGCAGGGGAAACTCATTAGGCAAGCTGAGCCAACAAGTGATGAGTCTTATTTTAATCGGTCCAGCTACCTTGGGATCAAGACTCATGCTTACGAGGTTGCTCAAAAGTAATTTACCGCTTACAATACAGCAGGTTTCAGAATTCATTCTTAGTTACGTGCACAAGTGTTAGATGCAATGATAGAAGTAATCCACCTTCCCTAAAAACAAGTCTCCAACTTTTTAAAGGCAGCAACAAGCAATTTTACTGTATATGTATTCATCAGTGTTACTCACCAAATCAACACCATGCATTTGTTAAAGCTTTGCAAAGTCAGTCAGTACATCCAAGTTCAATACTCCATCTTAGTACAACACCTCACCTTTGTCAATGTGAACTTCTAGTATCTTCTTCTCTCTAACAATTTTTCTGCCAGTGCAGCTCTTACACCGGTCCTTGGGGCTGATACGCTCCCCGTGCCCCTGACACTCCATACACACGGACTGGATTTGTTGCACCATTCCTGGCCCAATCTGGTGAATTCTGATCTGCATGCCTGTTCCTCTGCAATTAGGACAGCATTCTACCGCACCTTTCTTACCGCCACGACCTGAGGAGAATGAAAATCGGAGACACACAGTTACGCATTGCCAGAAAAAACCCAAAAGCTTTAGAAGCAACTTGTGTTGAGTTGCTGTTTCACAGTTACCTTCACATTTGTCACAGATAACATTCTTCTGCAGTGCAAGTTTCCTCGTTGCACCATTGTACATATCTTCTAAACTTACTGACAACTGATGGACCACATTTTTGCCTGTAAAAGAAAATGGATATTTACTCAGGTTTGAAAGCTTGATCTCCAAGTAACAGTAAACTTTCCATGTCACCATGCTCAAGTAATGATAAACCAAGTCTATGAGCTTTAACATCCTGTTCTAATATAGCTTTATCTTGTTTTGCTGGTAGTAGTCAATAGTCCCTTCCTACCTGATGTCAAATTAGGTAACAATTCTAATTGCTTTGTCAGTAATGCTTCTCTGTTAGAGTAAGTCAGAGACTCTTCTGTGAAAGAGCAAACAATAATGTAAAGGTATAAGGTTCTACATATTTTCTTTCTAAGTTTTATAGTGCAGGACTCAAGTTTTAACAAAGTGACTGAACATGTCTCCTAAAAGGAAGTGGCAGATGCTACCTCGAGTCAGCATAGTACTTTCTTCCTCTCACCAGAAGACTTTCTGGAAACTGAATTGAGTAATTAAATTTTTTACACTCATGAATTAATTGGAACTTTAGCTACCACAGGCTTAATTCTGTGAAGGATACCAAGTTCTGGCTTACTCGGTATACTTTGATACAACACTGTTACATTTTGGTACAAACCCTTTTTTCTTCCCTTTGTCACCAGGTCTACACTAAGAAGTGATGGGGTCAGCACTACTCTTAACCATTTTAAATAACACTAGAGTCTTTCCCAGTGTGATTAATCTGGACTTTAACTTCCAAGCAGCGTTTTACTGCAGCCTCAACTCAGTTCCACTGAACAGCACAGGAAAACAGAAATGTTTCACAGACTGAATTCGATTTGGTTAACTTATTTAGATGTTGTTACTTGCAATTAAAGACCAAATTCACATTTAGACACTACAGTTATGGTAGCTTAGCTAAAAAATCTTTTTAAGGTATGTTACCATTCCGTTTCCTATTCAGCCTATTAGCAGCTGGGTTTACGCTCAGCTAAAGGCTTTCCAAACACGAAATCTGGTTAGCTATTAACATGAGACAATGCACAAGAGACCAAACTACCACTGTATGAACCCAATGCCCTCCCTTGCTCGCTTCAGGTGTTAAGGGCTAGGGACAATGTTTTCTCCGATTTTGAGATCAAGCCTGTAACTTCACTTTAACGCTATTTGAAGTCTTACCTCTACGGCATTCTCCTGAGATTTTGAGCCCGTCTACCACAGCGATTACGCTGTAAAGTTTCGAAAGTGTGGAAAGATGGCACGTTACCTCGTCTCTCTCTCTGCATCCTCCCGCCGCCGCCAAAGAACATATCGAATATGTCCATGGGTGACCCGAAGCCACCGCCAGAACCACCCTCTTTGATGGCCTGCTCGCCTCCTTTGTCATACAGGTCCCTCTTCTTTGGGTCCGACAATACTTCGTAAGCTTGGGAAATCTGCTTAAACTGCGAAAGCCACACATCGTGCCTCAGACACCCGGGCCTTGAAACCCCAAACGGCACCCCGGCGGGGCCCCCGCCCTCGGCTCCCCTCCCGCTCCCTCCAAACCCTTCCCACCCGGTCCCCTCGCCCTCCATCTCACCACCCCCGGGGCAGCCGGCCCCGCAGCCCCGTCCCGTCCTGCCACCAACCTTCTCGCCCTCATTGGGGTTCTTGTCGGGGTGGTACTTGAGCGCTAGTTTTCGGTAGGCCTTCTTCAGCTCCTCGGCAGAGGCGTTGGGCTTCACGCCCAGCACATCGTAGTANCAGGACGCCTGTGGCGGCCCGCGCGCCGCATCTGTCTCCTGGTCACGCGGGGCTCACGCTGCAGCAGCCGATTGGCTGGACCGGCTGCGGCGCCGGAGGCCTGCGCGCTCGGTAAGAGTGGAGCCCGGCGTTGCCATGGGGACGGGGCCCGGTTTCCCTCCAGGCCGGCGGCCTGCGGCGCCGCGGGCCGGTAACTACTGTCGTGCGGCGGCGACAGGCAGGGGCCCGGCGGGGCTGGGATGCTCCCGGCCGCCCGCGGCGGCTCCCTCGCCTCTGCATCGGCTGTGTGGTGCTGGCGGTCCTTGCCGTGTGCCAGGCCCCCGCCCGGGGGGTAGGGCACCGAGGGTAAAGGCGGCGTCCTGAGGTGGGGTGTGTAGTGAGCGGTGGAGGGGGCCGGTCCTGACCAGCAGGCCGAGCGGGAGGTGCAGCTGGATGGGCTTAGCCGCACGTCGCACGCTTTTGAGTGTGTGACAGTCGCACTGGGGACGGAGGGTTGCTTTCCACCGGGATAAGCTCACCACAGAGTTGGGAGGAGGAGCGCGTAGCGCCAAGCACCAGGCGGGGAGAGGCTGCAGGATCTTTGCTGTCCAGGGTCAAATTGGTGTAAACTTGAAGGGCCGGTTTCATAGCATGGTCTGTCTGCAGACTGCTGCTGGATGAAGCTATCCCCCTCTCTCGCCCTCTCTGTCTTCTGCCGCTTTCTTTGTTTTGGTGGGTAAGTTAATCTCTTGGATTAGCTCTGATTCATTGGGAAACAAATCACTTTTTTTGTGGGTAATCTTTTCTGTCAGATGGAAGTGTTGATCTCATTGATTTTTCCTATGTGTGATCCGTGGATGTGAGAATGTATGGTGATGCAGAAGGAAGGAGAATAGAATTGTCTTTTCAGCAGCACCTTGCTCTTAGATTATGCTAGTGTTAATGCTGTGCTCTGCCTTGAACTTCGGAAACATGAACCCAGTTAGCAGAAGTGACTCAGCTAATGAATGGGCTGGCAGCAGAATCTCCTGGACCCCATTCCACAGGAAGGTGACCCATTGGGAAGCTGCGTGTTAATAACATACTGTTTGTTTTGCTCTATAGCACAGTGATGCGTGCATGCTGGCTCGTGGGGAAAGAGAAGTGCAGTCAGCGAATGAAACTGCCACACTTGGAAGCAGTGGTAATTGGGCGTGGCCCAGAGACTGGGATAACGGATAAGAGGTGTTCACGGCAGCAAGGTAAGGTTTAGCTCAAATCCAGCTTTCTACATGCAGCAGCAACCAAACTTGTAAAGAGTGTGAGATATGAGTACAGCACTCATGTTTATCAATAAACATCATTCTTCTGTTTGGCTAAGTTACAGTGAAGCTAATGGACCAATGTTTTGGTCTAATTCATAAGCCTGCTTTGAGCCGGATCTAAATGGGAAATCACAGTTTTTCCTTGAAATCTAAGCAGGCTTTCCTTAGGCTTGCTTCTGCAGTCACTGCCTTATGGTCTCCTTCCTCTGCATGGTCCATAGTGTTGCCTGATTCTTGAAGTCATCAAGCTTTTTTTATAAGTGCTGATGGAGATCTCTGGATCCTAAAAAATCAGAGGAAACACCTACGAACAGGAAGTTCAGCTTCGTAAACTAAGGCATTGAACCTTAACATGAGCCCCCAGGGCTGCAGTCATGTTCCACTGCCTGCACTCTTGCTTTGTGAGTGGCACTTCATCCCCCTAGTCTTCCATCAACTGATTTTTAGTATGACTTGTTATTTTCTAGATACGCTAGGAGAATATAGAAAAGTATCTGTGATCTATAAAATGCTCCCCTTCACATCTTCCCTGCCTTATGTTTCTTCCCTCTGGACACAGTCCTGCTCCATGCCTTGTTGTCACAGAGGACTGGTGAGAATAGCAAGAACGCGTAGATGACTTCCACAGATTTCACCTTTATTCTGAAGTAATTTTACTGATCCATGATGTGTATGGGTTGGTTCTGTTTTACCTGTGGTCCTGGAAATGGAAGATGAGGCAGAAGTATTCTTTGCATGCACGCACGGAGATCAGCTTCAGAAGGTAGCAGATCTTAAAATACAGGAGTATTTTCTGCAGGGAGTGTTTCAGCAGAGTTCTGGCCTTTTTATTTACACTGTTTTGTGACACTTTGTTCTTTCTTTCCAGTTCAGTTAAAAGCAGACTGTAACAAGGGGTATGTCACAGTTAAGCAGGTATGTTTTTAAATGTGTGTACAATATTTCTGATGCTTACTGGGGCGGTTGTTGTACTTAAACTCCACAAATGCTGCCAGTGATGATTCTGATCACTGGGTTTGAAGGGCCTGAAGCTGTTTTATGACCAAGGAGAGCACAGAGAGTGGTCCTCGCAAGGTATCTGTCCTTTTTTTTTTTGTGTACCTCAATGGAAAGACTGCACTATGCCTTCCAAATACACTCCAATCTCAGATGGCCAGACTTGCAGCATCATGGAATGCTGCTGTGAATCCTCAACTTGTTCTTCTAGGTGTTGCATTTGGGAGATTTTGGAGTTCTTCCCCTAAACTTGCCGATCTGGCCCCTGANTCGAAAGTGTGGAAAGATGGCACGTTACCTCGTCTCTCTCTCTGCATCCTCCCGCCGCCGCCAAAGAACATATCGAATATGTCCATGGGTGACCCGAAGCCACCGCCAGAACCACCCTCTTTGATGGCCTGCTCGCCTCCTTTGTCATACAGGTCCCTCTTCTTTGGGTCCGACAATACTTCGTAAGCTTGGGAAATCTGCTTAAACTGCGAAAGCCACACATCGTGCCTCAGACACCCGGGCCTTGAAACCCCAAACGGCACCCCGGCGGGGCCCCCGCCCTCGGCTCCCCTCCCGCTCCCTCCAAACCCTTCCCACCCGGTCCCCTCGCCCTCCATCTCACCACCCCCGGGGCAGCCGGCCCCGCAGCCCCGTCCCGTCCTGCCACCAACCTTCTCGCCCTCATTGGGGTTCTTGTCGGGGTGGTACTTGAGCGCTAGTTTTCGGTAGGCCTTCTTCAGCTCCTCGGCAGAGGCGTTGGGCTTCACGCCCAGCACATCGTAGTAGGTAGTCTCCTTCACCATGGCGGAGGGCGGCCCCTGAGCAGCGGGCGGTCCCGCACACCGCGGCGGCTCCTCGCCCAGCGCCGATCCCGACTTTTCTGGAAAGTTCCGAGCCGGTCCCGCATCCGGGCGCTTTTGAGCCGGCACCGCCCCGCCCCGGAAGTCCCGCCCCGCCGGCCGCCGGGCTTTGGAGGGCGGGCAGCCAATAGCGGTGGGAGGCGGAAGGCGGCTGGCCAATCACCGCCGCCTCTCGACGGCCGAGCTCGCCCGCCGCCACCACTCCCGGCGTGCACCGGCCGCGCGCCGCACTGCGCATGCTCCGGGGCGGGGGGCTGGGGAGAGCGGCGGGCTGCGGCGCTGGGCGGGCACCAAGGCCGTCTGCCTGTCGGGGAGCGGCCGCCGGTTACGCGTGTGCGCCGGGCAGGCCCTACTCCCGGCACCTCCCGCGCCCAGCGCTGCCGGCGCGGGCCGCTCCTTGCGGGGAGGCACCGAGCTGTAGGCGGTACGCAGCGGCACCCCGTGCGGCACTCCGTCCGCCCCGCTTCCGCCGCGCCCCGCCCCCCTCTCGCGGCTCTGGCGCCGCCGGGGCGCGGCTACCGCGCAGAGCCGCTGGCGGTCCGGCGCGCCGCCCCGCCCCACACCGCGCTTGCGCCGAGACCGAGCGCGCGGGCTCAGGACGCCTGTNCTTTCTTTGTTTTGGTGGGTAAGTTAATCTCTTGGATTAGCTCTGATTCATTGGGAAACAAATCACTTTTTTTGTGGGTAATCTTTTCTGTCAGATGGAAGTGTTGATCTCATTGATTTTTCCTATGTGTGATCCGTGGATGTGAGAATGTATGGTGATGCAGAAGGAAGGAGAATAGAATTGTCTTTTCAGCAGCACCTTGCTCTTAGATTATGCTAGTGTTAATGCTGTGCTCTGCCTTGAACTTCGGAAACATGAACCCAGTTAGCAGAAGTGACTCAGCTAATGAATGGGCTGGCAGCAGAATCTCCTGGACCCCATTCCACAGGAAGGTGACCCATTGGGAAGCTGCGTGTTAATAACATACTGTTTGTTTTGCTCTATAGCACAGTGATGCGTGCATGCTGGCTCGTGGGGAAAGAGAAGTGCAGTCAGCGAATGAAACTGCCACACTTGGAAGCAGTGGTAATTGGGCGTGGCCCAGAGACTGGGATAACGGATAAGAGGTGTTCACGGCAGCAAGGTAAGGTTTAGCTCAAATCCAGCTTTCTACATGCAGCAGCAACCAAACTTGTAAAGAGTGTGAGATATGAGTACAGCACTCATGTTTATCAATAAACATCATTCTTCTGTTTGGCTAAGTTACAGTGAAGCTAATGGACCAATGTTTTGGTCTAATTCATAAGCCTGCTTTGAGCCGGATCTAAATGGGAAATCACAGTTTTTCCTTGAAATCTAAGCAGGCTTTCCTTAGGCTTGCTTCTGCAGTCACTGCCTTATGGTCTCCTTCCTCTGCATGGTCCATAGTGTTGCCTGATTCTTGAAGTCATCAAGCTTTTTTTATAAGTGCTGATGGAGATCTCTGGATCCTAAAAAATCAGAGGAAACACCTACGAACAGGAAGTTCAGCTTCGTAAACTAAGGCATTGAACCTTAACATGAGCCCCCAGGGCTGCAGTCATGTTCCACTGCCTGCACTCTTGCTTTGTGAGTGGCACTTCATCCCCCTAGTCTTCCATCAACTGATTTTTAGTATGACTTGTTATTTTCTAGATACGCTAGGAGAATATAGAAAAGTATCTGTGATCTATAAAATGCTCCCCTTCACATCTTCCCTGCCTTATGTTTCTTCCCTCTGGACACAGTCCTGCTCCATGCCTTGTTGTCACAGAGGACTGGTGAGAATAGCAAGAACGCGTAGATGACTTCCACAGATTTCACCTTTATTCTGAAGTAATTTTACTGATCCATGATGTGTATGGGTTGGTTCTGTTTTACCTGTGGTCCTGGAAATGGAAGATGAGGCAGAAGTATTCTTTGCATGCACGCACGGAGATCAGCTTCAGAAGGTAGCAGATCTTAAAATACAGGAGTATTTTCTGCAGGGAGTGTTTCAGCAGAGTTCTGGCCTTTTTATTTACACTGTTTTGTGACACTTTGTTCTTTCTTTCCAGTTCAGTTAAAAGCAGACTGTAACAAGGGGTATGTCACAGTTAAGCAGGTATGTTTTTAAATGTGTGTACAATATTTCTGATGCTTACTGGGGCGGTTGTTGTACTTAAACTCCACAAATGCTGCCAGTGATGATTCTGATCACTGGGTTTGAAGGGCCTGAAGCTGTTTTATGACCAAGGAGAGCACAGAGAGTGGTCCTCGCAAGGTATCTGTCCTTTTTTTTTTTGTGTACCTCAATGGAAAGACTGCACTATTCCTTCCAAATACACTCCAATCTCAGATGGCCAGACTTGCAGCATCATGGAATGCTGCTGTGAATCCTCAACTTGTTCTTCTAGGTGTTGCATTTGGGAGATTTTGGAGTTCTTCCCCTAAACTTGCCGATCTGGCCCCTGAGCCTTAAACGTCTAAAGCTGAGGCAGCCCTTCATTTAAGGTCAAATTGGTTCCTGTGTTAATGGGACTGGGCAGTTGTGGAAGGTTTTTGTTTTGATGGCTGATGGAGCCAAAGGTGTGGTCACCTCTGGGAAGGGATGGGATGTGAGACAGCACTGAAGGTATTCTCATGTTCCTGACTGGGTGGATGTTGGCCTACTCTCTCGTACTTATGAGAACCAGTATCCCTGAGATAATATGAAGGGAACATTCTCTGGCTTCAGATGCTGGGACATTTATGTGTGCCTGCAGCATCAGCACGTGTGGACAACACATCAACGTGTTCTGCCTACTGAGGAGTAACCTGTCGAAACGCCTCCAGAGCTCAGAAAGCACAGGGTCACCACCAGTATCTGGTGAATCTGGCAGAGATCTCTCGGACAGTTTTTCACAGAAGTCAGTCTTAGCCACAATTTGAGTACCGTGTTGCTGGAGTCTCAGGGCTGGGAATACTTTCTGGCAGTGGATGCTGGCATGTTTTCGCTGGCTGCTCTGGAATTGATTCCCAGGTGATTTGTGTGCGTCACAGGGTTCCAGTGATCAGTTGTTTGATAGTGTATTGGCCCGGGGCATGTGAAGCGTGCTTGACTTAAGTGAAACTGCGGAACTGTAGACTGAAGAGACCCTGACTGGAGTCAGGCGGGTGCTTCATTGCTGTGAATAACAAGTGATGAGAGGCACAGTACCATCTTGTGAAGCAGGCAGGTGTCGCAGTGACAAAGCTAAAGAAACGTTCTGTGACAGAGTTTATCAGTCACAGGGAAGAACTGGTTTCCTAAAGCTTGTTGCATGCATAAACATTAACCAAAAGCACTTTGAATTCAGAGAGTCCTAATTTCCCCTAGGTTCGCCCTCATGATTAGGCAAAATTTGTCTATCGAGCAGTCACTATAGGTTGCCCACGCCACTTTGTGTTATCAGTTATGCCTGAGACAGAGGAAAATGTATTGCTTTTCAGTTATCAGCTAAACTTCAGGGAACTTCTCAGTCTTTGAAACACTGTTTTGAGAGGAAAATTATTTTAGAGTTGCATAGAGCTGTAAACTGATGCAATGAAAGAGGCAGGTAAAAATTTGACATTGCTGTCCTCATATTCTGCTAGAACAGAATAAATAATAGAGTTGGTTTCATGAAAGTGTAAGATGCAAAATAAAAAGAAAAACATTAAAATACATATAGGCTGGTATATACTTTGCACAAGCTAAGGTGGACAGACAGGTTTAGCCTCTTGAAGGAACAGGCAAGTGTTGTCACTGTGAACACAGTCTTCTGTGGGCTGGAAAAGGGTTATCATCTTCGACTTGGGAAAGAAAAAAAGACAGGAGCAAGGAGCTGATCCCTGTGTAGTGGACTCTTCTGGGGGCTCAGAGAGACTTTTTTCCTGATTTTTCTTTTTTTTTTTTGCCTATGCAGGAGGGAGTGTATTGCAAGTGTTAGCAGTGGGCTGTGCTTGGTGAGCCGGCTTGGTGAGCCTGAACTCCTGAAATGAGCCAAAAGAGTGTCCTTGTGTATTTGAAGGCAAATGTATTGATGGGACAGCATTTGGTAGAAACAGAAAACAAAATGTAGTAAAAGGAGAAGAAAGAGAAAGTAAAATAATCTGAAAACAGGAAACTTTCTGGGGAGATTGGACCGAAATAATTCGTTAAAACTACTGTTACGCTTCAGAAACAATTGTTACTAAGGCTGTTATTACTTTAACAGTTGTTTAATAGGTTGTTAATTTTTTTGAGCAAAGTGTGGCATAGGTCTTGCTGTAACTCTGTAGCCAGCTGCTACAGAACTGTCACAGGGACAGCATGCCCCGAGGGTGTGTGCTGAGAGCTGTGATTGCAAGACCTGGCCGTAGAGAGGTGTCTCCAGCGTTGGGACTTTCCTGATCCTCTAGAGCGGGTTGATATGGGGAGGGGGTGCAGTGAATACAAAATGCATTTGCTTTCCAGGATATTGATATTCCAGGACAATGGAGTTGGTGATTCCAGTTACAACATCATTTGCTATTTTTTTTTCTTTTTCTCCCTACCAAAGATAGGAGTTAACCCAACTAGTCTTGATCTCGTGAATATTGGCAAGGATGAAGAGGTGAAAATGAAGCCAGGCCAAGTTCTGCATATTGTGAATAAACTTTACCCCTACACGGTGCAATTTGCTGAAGAGTCAGGGAAAACTGTTACAGAAGCACAAGAGAAAGTACAAACCAACAAGACGCCACGTGAGGACTTCTGTGAGAATGATGATGTAGAGCTTCTGCCCAGAAAAAAAATGAAGATGGAGGTGCTGGATACTCAAGGCAGTTCTGCAGATCCCAAGCTAAGCAATACTGGTGTATCTCCACATGAAGGAACTTCGTGCAAAAAGGCAAGTGTACTGGTATTAGTACTTGTGCTGTTTCTCCTGGGGTTGTCTCGTCCATCAGGGCTTTGGTCTTTTACTTTTGTGGGTACTACTGATGGGGAAGTGTCTCAGGTGAACACAGATCCTCAGAGTATTCAGAGCATGTGAGCTGACGTGTGCTGAGGCAAAGACTCTGCTCCTGACATTACCTGGGTCCTGAGAAAGTTACCTGGGACCCATTCTAACCTGAGCTGGGGGGTGGGGGTGTGTGAAGGGGCTTGCTTGTAGCGAGTGAGGATTTAATCTCGGGTTCCTACTGTAGCTTCTGCTAGAAGGACAGTCCACATGAGCTCGGTTTAGCTGGAGTCACACAAGGATACTGTGCTGGCTCTTGAGATGAAATCTGTCTTACAAATAGTCCAGTGGTTATCTAAAAGGTTACGCACAGAGAATGGAACAACTTGACCCTCATTTGTTTTTTGATTGCTTTTTTTTTCCCCACTCCTGCTTTGGTCATTCCTTATGATAGAACCATGTTTACATTAATGAATGTTACCAGCCAAAATGTTTTGTAAGGGAGATTTTAGCCCTGCTGATGTGGACAAAATAAAAGACTGCTTAGCGCATCTGGAACTGTAACAGTGCAATTGCTGGAGGAAGAAGGCACAGAAATGAAACCCTTCAGGACAAAATTGCAGTCCCAGGTTGTGGTGTGTTGACCGTTTATTTCATTTGTGAACACAGGCTAGTTATATTAGGGCCAGATTTGTGGTGGTATGAGCAGGGAGACAAGACAATTCACACTGTTTCTCTGTCAGCACTATAATAATGTTTGAACATCTTCCTCTATAAGAATATGATGATCATCATCATTGATAATGCCTGTAAAGTGATCTGAACAGATAAAACATTATCTGTTTTGAAAAAAGTGCACTCGAGGCACCTTCTATTAGGCATTCAGTAACCCAGTTAAGAGATATCTGCTAGTGTTGGCTTGATCTTCCTGTGTCTTTCTTGTTTTCTGTACAAGCCACTCCTTGCACAATATTAAAAAAAAATTACATCTAAGAGTAGGGCCACACACCACAACCACTTATTTGTTCTGTGCAGAGCAGCATGTGATAGAACAGTTAATGGAGATCCTTGTACTTCCTTTGGCCCTTGGGATCTGTGAAGCAGAGGGTCTTTTAGTAAAATAATCTTTCATCAATAGTAATCAACGACTTTGCCATAATATGTGCATGCAAATTATTAAATTCAAACAGATCTAGAGCTCCCTGTTGTTAAATTCCCAACATTTGAAAGACTTAACTTTGAATCTTAACAGTATTTTGTCAGAAGTAGCTTTGTGGGGGCAGTTGGAGCAGGTGTGTTGGCATTTATAGAAAGGAAATAATTCAGCTGTCATTCAGCTATTATTTTAGTGTTATATACTAATGAAAGTACTTAACTGAAAACTTTAAAACATATAATTCTTAATTCTCTTACTAATAAATTTTTCCCTTCTGTGCTTTAGGAACATTTAGGACACTGGAGTCAGGGTCTAAAGAGCTCCATGCAAGATCCAAAAATGCAGGTGAGAGCTGTACACTTGTACTTTGTAGTAGTTCCTGTCTAACAAAGTTAAATGAGCTTTCTTTCTTCCTTCTGCAGTTAACTTTAATGATCTGATTAACCAGTGGAGTACTGCATAAGGGCTGAATTGTACTTGCATCTCCATAGTAGCATTAATTTGGGAGTGTCTACTATACTGATTTTGCAGAATGTCATTATCTTAATTACCTTCAAGCTCTCTATACTGTCAAATTTGGCCAACGGTTTTAAAAAAGTTTGTTGGGAGAGCAGGCAAGCAGTGCAGTCACTTTGCTCAGGGAAACCAACTAAAATGGGGGTGTCATTTGAAGCTGAGCAAGTAGTAGAGGTTCCTGTTTTCCTGTGGCCATCAGCACTGCCTTGTTTCCAAGCATGGTGCAGTTTCCTGGTTTCCAGCAAACTCTGAACTGCAACACCTCCCTGCCAGCTGACAGGATGTGACCCCTGGCTCCTCCGCCACCTGGTGTCTTTGTGCCAACAGGAGTTTCCTGGGTGCTTTCTTTTAACCTTCTGCATATGCTCCAGATGCACTTCCCTCCTCTGCTTCTCTGTGGCTGCATAATGGTTTTTCTTGAGCTCTTTTTTTGTTGTCTGCTGCCTGCTTTTGGGGCGGTCAGACTCAAAACAGAGGAACTGGACAAATGTCTTTTGTGGCTGCAGTGTATACACACTTTCTCATTACTGTATTGTGAGAGGGCCCTGAGAGAATCTTCCCTATCCATGTATAGAACCTGCTTTCATTTTATTTTTAAGTTATGGCAAATATATAGACAACTCCTTCTGAACACCAAGCTTTTTAGCTCAAGTCCAAAATAGGGAGAATACTTTCCATCAATATTCCACTGTCTGGCAGAGTAAGGCCTGAAGCTTGGGTCGATTTAGCTTGGGTTTTGGCTGGCTGACTGCTGCGTGGCCATCTTAACATTAGAGGTATGTTTTTCCCTTTGTACTTCTCAGCAAGAGTATGTGTCCAGGAAGATGGATATCACAGACACCTGTGATACTTGGTTCTTGAATTCACTGAATAATTTCAGTTGGAAAAGACCTTTGGAGGTCACCCAGTCTGACCACTTGCAATTGGTGTGATTGCCCCAGCCTTTGCCCATTTGAGTTGAGATGATGTCCAAGGGTGAAGATCCCACAGCCTCATTGGGCCCCTTCAGGTGCTGATCACCCTCAGGCTGAAAATAATTTCTTTAATAACTAATCAGAAGGTCCCTATTTCTGGATTTTTTTTTTTTTTTTAAATTCAAGTCTAAAGTGTTGAACTGCATAGAGTTGTAGGAGAACTGGATGCCCATTCTCCTGGAAATGCCAGCAGTTTCAAATGAGTCTTTCTATGGGGAATGATAAAGCTATTGAAATACTTGCTTACTTTTTAGACATGAAGCTTAATCTTCATCCATTAAGTGGAATTTCATATAGCAATTAGGAAGACAGTGGTTTCTTGACCCAAAAGATAAGCTGGTTTTAAAACTGTTCTTTGAATGTTAGAACACAAATAACTGTGACTTAGTGTTAGCTTTATTAGTTGTGATTCTGAACTAAATAGACAAACAATAGAAGTCCTATCTTTGCTTTTTAATCAAGTACTAAATAAATGGCAATATTTATTTCTTCTGAAAACACTTGATCATGATCCCATTCTTGCTGGCTGCATATGCAGACACTAATGTGTGTATATAAAAATATGACAGCATCAACCAATCTTGTTGCTGAAAGAATCAGTACTATGATTTGCGTGCTGATAAAATTTTAATCATCCTTCCTGTAAAGCAAGACTGATCAGCTCTGTATATAAACATATGAGAATAATTAGCAAAGATGACAAAAGACATCATCCATCTCTCACTGATAGATGCGCTGCTAAGAGATCAGAGACACAGCACACAGTTTCTCCTTTGGAACCTGACAGATTTTTATTGCCAGGGGCAGGTTGTCCCCCCTGTTCTCCACATGCTTTGATACTGTTTCTCTTCATCAGCTGCATCAAATTGTTGCAGAAGGCAAAACAAAATGAAAACGGGGGAAGAAGGGCATGATAGACCGGAATCTGTTCTCCTTTTTGTGATTGATCTTACAAAGTAGCCCATTGGGTAGTATGAACTGAAATTGCTCGGACATGAACATTTTTGTCTCTCTAACGCTGGCAGAGGTCTGCAGCGCTGGGTACACTATTTGTAGCACCTCTGAGACTTGTGTTTCACTCCAGAGATCTGCGAAGGACGAGGCAGTCCAGTGCATTCCTTCGTGCTCTGTAGTGAGCACAGTGCTGTGATTTTTGTTTCAGTAACCGCAAAGCTTGAATGTAGCCTGATAGAAGCAGAGTTTCCTAGACCTCACTGGTATCTGAGTCCAGGTGATTTTTCAAGAGAGTTCATATCCATCTGTAGCAACAGTTAACTTATTGCTATGTAAGAACAGAAAGCTTTTTCCTTAAAGTATGTAAGGAGGGATGCTGGAACATCTCTCTGTAGCTGCCTAATGCATGGTATGGAAAAGGGTGCATATTCTGGACCAACTTCGTTCCAGCAAAAGTCCTCCTGGAAGTGAAATGCTCTGCTGCTTGGTATTTCTCCCCATCTAGTCATCTTTCTTGGCTTTTTCCCTGGCAGTCCCAGTTGCACTAGCAACACATACTGTGCTTAGGGACTTGTGCAACCACAGTGGGATTTGCAGATGGATAACATCTCAAAATCCACTAAATATAGTGCTTATAGGAATAAGGTATTTAACTTTCAATCAGTAAATAATCTAGTTATTTGTTTTGCAAGGTTTACAAAGATGAAGAGACTGTAGTCATCAAGGATAAATATCCCAAAGCACGTTACCACTGGCTTATCTTACCGTGGGACCCCATTTCAAGCCTGAAGTCAGTCACCAGGGACCATCTTGAACTCCTGGAACATATGCATGCAGTTGGGCAAAAAATGATCGAACAGTGTCCTGCCAGAGAGAGTCTGGAGTTCAGACTGGGTTACCATGCTATCCCCAGTATGAGGTAAGACCTAGACCTCATCAGGTGGAGACCCTGTTCTTCCGGTTATACAGATTTGGAGCTAAGTCTGTAACATGATCTGGCCTTGCTAAAGAACAACTTATCCTCCTCAACACTACAAACAGTTTGTTGTCCAAGTCCTTTGGGCGCAGCTGCGCACACACTGCCGCGTGCATGCTGATGGGCTACGCATGCGTCATGGGTCAGGCAGGAAATGCCTATTGGGTTCTCCTAGCAGCGGTCTGTAGCTGGGGCTACGGAACAGCTGTGGTCCAGTCCCAGCAAAAGAGGCGGCGCTGCCCATGGCCACGTGCTAGGGCATCCCCCTCCCAGCGCACCGATCTGGGATCAGAGAGTGACTCTTAAGCCTATCAAGTCCTGCCTGATACTGAGCAAGGATTCGAGTCGTGTGTGTAAATAAGACCCGATGTTATGGTGTCCAAATGCCTGTGGGTATTGCTGTCAGTGTTCCTAGGTTGTTCTCCAGTTCTCGGATGAAGCTTTGAGTCACTGATCAAGTCCCATTCAGGTACTTTGCAAAGTTTAAACCTTTGGCTTATTAAAACCACTCTCTCTGCCTTTTTGGAGTCTAGCAGGAGTATAGACTGTGGTTAGGGGCTAGTGGGATATGCAGACTAGTGACCCTGACTTCGGTGAGACACTTGGCGTGAGACAGTGCTTCCAGAACAGACTGGGCTTCTTCTGTCGCAGGACTGTGGGTCAGACATCGTAAAACTGACCCATAAGGCTGGCAATCCGACTCTGCTGAATCGTGTTTGCAGCTGATACTACTGCAAAAGAACTTCAAGCATTAACATTATTCTTCTCTCTTATCTACGTAATATATTTGTTTCAGTCAGCTCCATTTGCATGTAATCAGCCAGGATTTTGATTCTCCGGCCCTGAAAACCAAAAAGCACTGGAACTCTTTTACTACAGACTACTTCTTAAACTCTCAAGGTAATGATTAGGAAAGGTGTTTCATAACACTTAATCCTGCTTGTGGGTTCAGGCTTTGGGCTTTTTCCCCAAACAAATGTGTAAGCCATAAATTTTGTTGTAATAACTGAAAAGTTTTATGTAATTTCAGATTTTGTAGAATAGCACTAAGTAAAAGTCAACCGAATTTTGTGACTGGTTTAAATGAGGATGCAGTGATGACATGCTGTGCATGCGAAGCAGTGTGCAGGGATTCTGCAGTGTCATGTGTTTCCTGACACTACATGGTCCTAATACCTCCTGTCTCTTATTTTGTTTCAGATGTGATAGAGATGGTAAGAAGCAAGGGAAAAGTGACGGTGAAAGATCATGTCTCTGAACTTCTCAAACTGCCCCTCAGATGCCATCGTTGCAAACAACAGCTGTCCACTGTCCCACAGTTAAAGGAACATCTCAGGAAACACTGGCCAAAATGACTTGGCAAAAAATCATCTTACAACCTGTCTTCAGATTTCAGACTACAACAAAGACCTGGAAATGTTAGTGGACGTGTATGTTTTCTGTTACCTGGAATGACAAGTGTAATGTGGGAAAAGGTAGCCTGGAAACAGCAGCATACTAACTTTGTAATAGCTTAGACAAAAAAACCCCAACATAAAATAAAGTGACTTCTGAAATTGAAGGTGTGTTTGCAGCTTTGTTGTGGTACTGCCACACTCATCTGTATGCGAACCAAAGTCTGGAAGAAGCGTTGTGCTTGGATGAAAGGCTTTATTTTAATTCAGAAACTGAGGCACTGAGCCCAGATCAAGGTTTTTACTGAGAAAGGAAAGAAACAAACAATGATTTAGAGGTCTTTCTCTTGATGTCTTCTGCCTGTCACTGAAGTTTCTCTTAAGTGATGTTGTTCCTCTCTGCTATGGAGCAGGCATTGCCCGTCAGCAGGGTGCCAGGGTAGTCTCTGCTCAGGCTCTGAGAGGGGCAGCCTATCTCTTTTACGTACATGGATGTATTTAATCATTTATATATAAAAATACATGTATAAATACATGTATAATATGCAATGACCAGCTTTACTGCTCCCCAGAGTAATAAACTAGCGAGGTTTGCAGTTGCTTGCTTTGTATGTTGAGGTTGGTACAGAAATTGTGTAGTTTAATGCCCTGTTTCTCCATATCTGGATGTTGGTGACGGTCTATCATTTGATTGTCATCAAGATGTAAACTCCCAGAGAGGCAGCAGAGCAGTAATAAAAATCTGGTTTGTAGGGTTCAATTTCTTTCTAAGCCCAGCTTTGATGCGTTAAGCAAGATGCCCTCTGGGTAAAATGGCTTTCAGTAAAAGAGCACACAGAGCTTTTGTTACACAAGGAAAATGCTCTTTGTAACTCATGATAACGTGTTCCATGGGGAGAGGGTCTTCTGTGCCCCCATACAGCAGGGTGTTATTACACACACTCTGATGGGTCAAATGGTGACCTGTTGCTGCCGGAAAAGAACAAAAGCATTCCTGTAGTGGAATTGGGGGACAATAAGGGAGAGTGGTTGGCTGTGGCCTAATTTCAAACACCAATCACAGTTTAGTTTTTGCTGACATTAATAATATGCCTTAATTTAGAAAGCAAAACTTAAAAAAGAGAGAAACAATGACAAAGGCACAGCCAGTCCTGACACAGTCAAACCAGGGCTTCCCTTGGACCCAGAGCTGAAGTAGTGCTAATGCTTAGCAACAGGAACTATTTTGGACCAAAAGCAGTTGCAAATGCTGGAGAACCATGGTCTTGCTCACATGGCAGATGTGGGCCAGAAAGGAAAGCCATGCTGCTTTACAGTTAAATGCACTGTTTATGCCCCACAGCCTGTCATATCTGGGTGGGTGTCATGTTTTTTATTTCCTCTCAGAGCAGGTCAAAGTGAAGCACAAACACCTGCAATCCATCTACATAGAAATGGTGTGCAGCTAAGTCACAATTGTCACACAAGTGCATGCAGAGCACTGGTTTTGGACTTGGCAGGCCTATGTATGATGTCATAAGTAAGTAGAACCACTGCCACCAGGGTTCCAGGCACGTATCCGCTGCTTACGCTGACCTCAGGTGGAGTGGTGGCAGGGCGATGCTACTGAGAAGCATGTTCAGCACTCGCTCTGTGAAGTCACAGCTGTACAGGAAAGCTCTGCAAGATTGGCAGCGGTGGACACAAGCTGTTTGAAGCCCATAAGGGACAGCCACGTATCTGCGACCAAAGGTAGCCTCAAGGCCATGATAGAAACTAAAGCAGTAGTTGTAGACATTGGCACAGGTTACTTCAAGTGTGGCTTTGCAGGGGACTCACAGCCTTCCTACATTGTTTCATCTACGGTTGGTAAGCCCATACAGGAGACTGGGAGCAATCGAAAAGAAACCGTTATTGGAAAAGAGCTTCAGAATAGCAGTGTACCCTTAACACTCAGCCCCATAAGACGTGGCATAGTGGTGGACTGGAACTGTGTCCAAGACACTTTGGAGTATATTTTCCAGACGGAGATGAAGATTCAGCCAGAGAACCATGCTGTTCTGGTGTCGGTGCCTCCTCTGTGCTCCATCACTGACAAGGAGAGATATGCTGAGATGATGTTTGAAGGACTTCACATGCCTGCTGTCCACATGGCCTACCAGTCCTGTTTATCCATGTACTCTTACGGAAAAACCTCAGCTCTCGTGGTGGAAAGTGGCCACGGCGCTTCGCATGTGGTTCCCATCTATGAAGGTTATGTTTTGCGTAGCATCACTGAGACACTCGATTATGCTGGCTTGGACATCACATGTTTTCTCATGAAATTACTAAATGAGTCTGGAAACGTCTTCACAGAACACCAGCTAAAGATCGTACAAGATCTCAAAGAAAAGTGTTGTTACACTTCTCTGGACCTCACACATGACTTGGAGTTGCCTGTTCAGAAACAACAAATGGATTATGAGCTGCCAGACGGACGCCTCATCACTCTAGGCAGGGAGAGATTCCTTTGTGCTGAAGCACTCTTCCATCCAGCCCTACTTGGCTCACAGCGGCCAGGGCTTTTGCAGCTGACACTCACCTGCCTCCAGAACTGTGATGCTGACATGAAAAAAAAGATGTGGAATATCCTGCTGTGCGGGGGCAGCACTATGATGGAGGGCTTTGCCGACCGCTTCCAGATGGAACTGGCCAGGATGTGCCCCAGTGACAACCTCATCACAGCTGCGTCCCCTCAAAGACAGTCTTCTGTCTGGATTGGTGGGTCTATTCTGGCCTCACTCCACTCTTTCCAGGACCTCTGGGTTTACAGGCATAAATATGAAGAACATGGTCCTTCCTATATTTTTGAGAAGTGCTTCTGAGGAAGACACTGGGTGCCTTAAAAAGACCAGTGTTGACAAAGGGTATCTGAATCAATTAAAGAGCACCTCCCTTCCGCCCCTTGCTGTAATTAAGAGATTTCTGCTGGAGCTGTATTATTTTAGTGATAGTGTGTGCCTCAAATTTTTTTTTTCTTTTTTATTTTGTATTTATTTATTTATTTTATTTAATGAAGCTAGACAGCAGACAGGTGACAAACTTCTACTCTTAACGGGAGAATCAGGCTTCCATACAGCCACGTTTGCTCACAAATTGGAACATTTCTTAAGCTAACTCTATACTTCTGCACTAATGGCTTACTTCAATTCCTGATAACTGCATCTGGTGTAAGAGCCTCCACAGAACTCAGAAGAGCAAATTCAATGTGTCTGTAAAGACAGCAGCTAAGGCAGAATGTATTTCAAGACGACATGCATCACTAAGAAAGCAAAAGAGCATCCCAGCAGAAATCAAGGGAAAGCAGACTCGTGGTGCTGCTGAAAAGAAGCTCAGGTTCAGCAGCTACAGACGTGGAGGCAGGACATACCCCCTGCAGGCTCTCGGACACTAGGTGCTGCTTCCAGCTGTACCGCTCCTTAGTCAAAGTTCACTCAGGGGGGAGATCGCTAGGGAAAGACAATCGAGTTCAGTGATGAATTACCATACGAATGATTTAGAAGACTGGTCTTCTACCTGGATGGCAGATTTAAAGTGATTTTGCCTTGATGGGAGAACAGGAAAACGTGTCTAAGACCAGAGGGTCTTCAGCTTTGACCATTGCCAAGATGGAAAAGCAGAAGAACCTATATACATGCATTAAAGAAACTGCTGTGTTTAGGCACAAGCATGGCAGTAGTTTCACCTTTTCTTGGGTTCTTTGAAGAGGGAATCTCTTTCTAGACAATAGATTAGGCTGCGCAAGACCTCAGCATTTCCTGGCATCAGATTTAGGAATGTCAGGAATCAGCAGGGTCAGTGTCGCACTTCAATTGCAGGGCCAGAGCCCTCCATACCCTGGAGAGGACCACCAGACTACCTCATCACCCCTTTTCAGATCTGAAGGATGACTTCTGTACTTCATCTTGGACTATATTCTGCTACCATTTTGAAGATCCAGATCCAGTAAAACATTCCTACCCTGTGCAGCTTTTCATGCGTTTTACTATCTCAAGGATTTACTCTTGGAGAATGTCTTTCCAGTGTAGTCACAGTACTTGACAACAGGCTTAAGTCATCCCCATGCCACCCAGAATAGGCCACGTAACTCCGAACAGCTGGAAATAAGACCACTCCAATGCTTCATGCACCACTGACAAAAGATCGTTTTACCACTCCAACAAGCCCAAGCCAGCATAGCACATGCAGTGCAAGCTCACATGGCCACCCCAATATGATGCGAGTTCTTGCACCACAAAACCAATTATCTGCAGCACCAGCCACATGCTAGTGCCATGCTGTAAGAACACAGCCCATTGCTGTGTCATTAGATACCTCGAACAGACAGGAAGTGCCTTGTTTGTGCTGGCATTTTTCCACAGCACCTAACTGAAATGTCTTGCAGTGGACACAGCAGCTGCCAGGCCAAAACTGACTGAGGGAAAGGTGGGCTGCTACTGCTGAAAGCGTTTCCAGCCTCGCCTGCAGAGCTTGTCGCCTTCCTCTGCTCCCATGACTGCTGCTGTTACTTCTTAAGTCAGATCACAGAAGTATTCTAGGATAAAACCTAATTCTCAGGTACAAGGTTAGATCAGTTTCCAGCTGAAACAGTTCTGCAATGGCACATAGCACCATCAGGGTACAGGTGCTGATCTGTCAGTGCCACACAGCAGCATTAGCTGATCTTTAAACTCAGACAATTAGGGTAGTATTACCCAGCAATGTGTGATACTGACAGCCCCACCCCACCTTTCCCCCACTTTTATTTATGTTTTCCTCTATCCAAGACCTCCCTGGTGCAAATGGGCATGCTTTCAGGACAGTAATGGCTGTTGGCACTGCAGGGTTCACTCTGATGTAACAGCAATTCTGATGAAAATCTGGTATTATCAACATCCAGCTTCAACAGAGAAAACACAACTCATTTGTTTAGCAACTACAACAATTTGTTATTGATAGACTTACTGGCGAGATCTCTAAACCAGGCTTAACAGTTTAAAATGTGACCTGTCATCGTGGCAGGTACCATCCATGGGAGGGAGCGGTGGCAGAGAAAATAGCCCATCCAACACTGGTGGGGTTGCTTCATCCAGAAGGGAGGGAACAGTGGTGGCAGATGTTGGATTCAACAGCAGCATTCAGAGCTGCACACCCTGTTACTCCCTAACCTCACAAGCCACCTCTGCAGTGGGACCCCAGCAGCTGTCCCTGTTAGCGTGATGCCATACAGGTCACAGTCACAGTTGCATCAGGTGGAGGGACCCTTCACTTGCACAGCCCTAAGAACAGTGTATCAAAAACACCAGGACAACAATTGTTTCTGTAAAGATATAATGAAATTATACAAAAAGTTACAGTTCAGAGTCCACTGGGATTCCTTGGCTTTTAGTTACTGGAGAAGATGCAGTTTCCACTGTAGATTTTTATTGAGTTTTGGTGGAATAAGTAATTCTGCATCTGAAAGGCAAACAGGACAAGTGTCAGAACAGAGGGTAACAGCAGTATGGTTTCTTCAGGAGCTGTCAACTACTTAGTTTACTTTTCTTTACATCAAAGGACACTGAGAAGTCTCTGACACATAGCACTTCCCTTTAGTGACTGTTCACTGGCCTGCATGGAAGAGTGCCCCCAGCAGAACTGCTTACAGAAATAAATCTCTGGGGCACATCAAGTCCCCTCTCCATTAAGTGTTATCGTTCAGAACAAGGAGGCAACAATCAATGGCAGAAAGCAGAACTCCCTTCATTCACCAATAACTGGGACATCATACACAACAGCCAGCAGGCTCTGTTAAATGTGAACAAGAGCCATAAGGTTTTCTCTGGAGCCAGCCCTGGCAAGTGGCAACAGGCAGGTAGCATTAGAGGTGTATTAGAGGATCTCTCCAGGCAATTCCAGGGCTAGTAGGGGAAGAGAGTGTAGGACTAGTGGGGAAGAGGGAAGACAGAGGGGAGATGGGACCAGCCCTTGCTAGGCCTCTAAGTCCTAAGTTTGTATTAGCTGCAAGGACTTCAAGATGGCAAAGCACTACAACAGACTGTAGCCTGGCCTGGTCAAGAGCGTGGCATGGCTGCCAAAGCCAGACAGAAAAATTCAGTGGGTAAGTTACAAGCAGAATTATCTAACACATCCCCTAAAAAATCAGACTTACAATTCTCTCACAACAGACAGGCACTAAACACACAGGAAGCCAGCAGCACGATTCAGACAGTAGTTTTAGCACAGAACTTCAGAGCAAATAAAACATTAAGAGGGCTGCTCACTTGCCACAAGGCGGGAGGGTACCCATAAACAAAAGCAAGAAACTTCTACAACTGAATAAATGCTACAACTGTTGGCAGGTAGCAATGCTTGGACAGCCTCAAAGCCCACTGACCTCACTGACATTTCACACCCATAACTAACTCCAAGACTCAACTAACCTTGTACAACAGGAGTCATCATCCTCTTCTGCTGATAGGCAGCCATGATGCTGTTTGCAGTTGAATTGGGTCCCAGGACCTGCATGAAGAAACAATACCCATGTTCCAACCTGCACAAAGCAAGGCTAAGAGCAGGGATACCTACAAAGAAAACTCTGCAGTTAGTCTCCAAAAGCAGAAGCATCTGCCTGCAGGAGACCTCACAGTACAAAGCGACCAGGAACATGCGATCAAAGCCCAGTAATGTCTCAGAAAAGTTAACACAGAGGCAGAAAGAGGCTTTCAGACAGGTTCTCAGGACACAGAACCCTTATCCCAGCACCTACTTTTTCACAGCATTGTAAGTGTCATGACTCGGCAGGACCACTTTCCTGCCAGTGAATATTACAGTGCCAGCAATATTTAAAGCTCATTTGAGAGCTCATCAGCTCCCTGTCACATAGAACAGATTTAATCTGTCCTTAGAGTCCTGCTAATCAGTATTTAGGGAGAATATACCGGAGAATATCCTGTGTTCACCATGAATGCTCAGAAGCTACTTATTAGAAACAGATTTTTACTTTGAAGGAAACTAAGTGCAGTCCTCGTGATTCCCTTATTTTGCATTAAGCTAAAGCTTAGAAGCCTGACATAACCCTTCCTTTTGAAATATACTCTTTATGATATACTGGTTCAGACTAAATTGACAAGTCTGGTAGCTTTTCACTTCACAACACCAGGTCGGACAACCACTATTCCAGTACATAAAAGCTATGCTAACATTTCAACCATCAGGCCTAAAAAAGAAAACAGTGTTCCTATGTTCTACAAATTGCTTTAGAGCTTACGAAAAGAAGTCACCACTAGGACAAGGTAACACAAGCCTTATGAGACCTCATCATGTCCAGCGTGGCATTCAGGGCAAGGGACACAGCAGGCTATACCTGTTGTACACATCTACAGTGCACTCACTTGGCAGGTACTGCACAGAATACCTATTTGACCTCTACAGAAAAAACGCAGATCTGGAAAGCTGAATGCAAAATACTGCTAAATACTTGGTATTGTATAGCAGGTGTGATGGGTATTGCAGATGAACACAGACCGGGTTGACAGAGCTCTGCTGCAGGTCTGGAGTCCAGATTTCTGAGATCGAGGTCTCCATCAACTGCAAAACCTCTTCCAGGATTTGCTGCAGTGCCCCAGCTTGCTCGTCAAAACCAAACAGCACAAGTTGCCGCAGAAGGATGTGTATGTCCCCTGCAGGAGAGAACAGAAGCACAAACAATAGCAATTAACACAGGTATGCCAAATAAATTTCTCTGGTACCAGGGCATAGGAAGAGGAGCAGCAAATCAGAATTGGTTCTGTCCCTATCCAGCCCCTAAAATGCCCAAGTACAAATGTGACACAAATCTGTCATGGCACTGACAAGGTCCTACTGCTCTGCTCCCAAACTTCAGATGTGGAGAGCTCACATTATTATGTGTTCTTCCAGGCACAGAAGCAAATGAACTAAATCAAGGTCCAACACAAGACAGTCTTATGGACCAGGCAGCTTCTCTCCCCAGCATACCCATTAAGAACAAGAGCGGGCACACTGCCTCAGCTGTCCTCACAAGCTGCAGAGTGGATTAAGATCATCAAGTATCCTACCCTTCACAGTCTCAACAGCACGAACATTTTCTCCCAGGACTTCCAGAAGGGCCACATCTTCAAAAGGACTCCCCTCCTTCAAGCTGTATCTCTTGCGCTCAGCCTTGCGCCGGTTCTTTGAGGATCGCCTGAAAAGGAGGATGCTTAATTATAGTGTGCACAACAGGATTAGCTGTAACAGCGTAAGTCTGAAGGAACATCAACAGCATGCATGAAACTTGTCATTCAAGTCCTTACCCTCTCCTGTGAGAGAGGACTGCATGTAAACCTATGTATCTTTGTGTCAATGTTTTCAATGCTACTCAACCAATATCCTTTGTGGTCTGAAACACAAGTCAGTAGTTGGGCTGTTTCTCTACTACAAAAAGGACTGCTCTGTGTTCCAACAAGGTTAAAGCATTGCTCTAATCACAAAGTAGGGTAAGTTGTTTGGCAGTAGTCACTATCAGGCAAAGCTGAGCTCCACTTAAAACAATTTGGTGCCAGGGTCTGTGCTTGCCTGCGCACATTTTCATTTCTGCTATCTCCACAAGCTGTGCACTAATACAGCTCAGCTCCTGCCTGTTATCACAGGAAAGCAACTTCTAATCATATGCCACTACTAGCTGCATAACGTCCCCAAATGATCAGCACACTCTGACACAGTTATGCTGAATACTAAGACTGAATTCTCTTCCTCTTTTCATCTGGGCCACAGAAAATACCCTAAAAAGTCCACACTTTTCCCACAACTGTATTTTTCCACATTTCAGCTAGGGAATTCAGAAGCGGTCCCACAGACTACACCAGCGTCTAACACACCCCACCCCACCCCACCCCACACTACAGCTCACATGCTTAAGAGCACGCAAAAGCAACACAGACGCTTACTGTGGGAAGACATCGGTATGAGATTTAATAGCAGCCCCCACCCATCAAGTGCAAAACCTAAGACAAAGAGCACAAGCCATGCGCACAAGCTGTTTGTTTGAGGAGCTCTGCCCATATTCTGTGTCAAGCTTCCTACAGCCAGCTATTCTGGCAACATGCCTGACACCGACAGAGCCAGCTCCTGCCCAGAGTCTGTGTTCACAGCTCCTCTACTGGGCACTCAGTTCCTGTTGCGCGAGTAGCTTCTGGCATTTTCTGTCTCCCTCCCGGTTAAGAGTTAAAATAACTACGAAATGCCTGTAATTAAAGCAGCTTCAAGGCACGCACAGCTGCAAGGAGGAGCATGCCAAGCATGAGCAAGCTGCCCTCCCAAATGCTGATGCCACGGCAGCCACTACCTAATTTGGAGGCAGATACCTACGCTGATATTCTTGAATTGCTGTGTGAATATTTGCTGTTCATGTCGCTGGCTGTCACAACACTGCTGGTTTCAGAGAAAAGATCCAATTCTGGGCAATTTGGCATTTCATAATCTGCAAAACACGTTAACAACTGCCACAGTATGGAAAAAGGTCACAGTTATTCCAAGCTTTCTCTCTGGGTAATCTACATAGCTTGTTGGAGAAACAGCTTGGGCAGATTCATGCTACCTGCTGGTGTTTCGGAACCTTACGGCTCTCAACCCCACTCACCCAGCACACGAGAAGAAATAGCAATTGTGAGAAAAAACACTGCTCCTCTGCCCTGGTGGGGATTGTGATATTAAACGGCAGAATCAGAGGGATGACAATCTCAGTGCAGCAAATCTGGACCAGGACAAAGCATTCTGCTTTCAGAAAACTTCCCTGAGCCTGTGTGAGCTGCCTAGCAGGTACTCAGCGCAAAGGACATGCTGAGCACTGTCTGACCCAGCCAAGCTGACACTGTGGAGACAATGTTGTGTCATTTTGAAGAGCTTTCAGGTGCATTTTGATCCCATGAAAGCTGTGAGACAGACAGCACTGAAAATAAAGCTGTCTTTACAGAATGAGCAAGGTCAAACAACCACAGTCCAAGTGTGTGAGGAGGGGGTGAGAAGAATGCTGTTCTACTGTTGTAGATATCACTGGAGCTAGAAGAGAGCACAGCTCCACCACGGCAAATGGAAATCACAAAGATGATGACAGTTACTTATGCAGGAAAAAGTCATATGCATTTCAATACCAACCCTGCAGGCTCTCACAAGCCTTCTCCTTCAGTTCTCGGACCACTCGCAGGCGATTCTTATGGCGAAGAAATGCTGTTTTCTGAGAATCTAGGAAGATCAGCTGACTTTTCTGAGCTGCTCAATAAGAACATCAGAACATGAACACTTGTGCAAGAGAACCAGAAAAGCATTTTTTAACACAAGAAGGAGCACAGTTCGAAGGAGCACAGTCCTTCAACCAGCTCAGAAGTCAGGTGCAAAGCACACGAAAGGACTCAAGTGGAAGGAAATTCAAAGCTTATAATACAGGAGCCCACCAAACAAGATGCACCTGGATGCGGCGTGAATTAACCTGCCAGACAAGTGTTTTCTAGAACAAGAGTCTGTTTCTGATACAGGAAGAGCAGAAAGCTCTGTGGCCAAATCTCCTGTCATGAATTAAGTTCGAACTAAAGAAAAAAATTGCTCAACTCATAAAGTCTACTGCCCATAGCATGAAAAGGAAAAACCACCAATAGTAACGAACCATCCTTCCTGGATGGAAAGGAAAATATAGCTATCAAATCATATTTTTCAAAAACTACTCAAAAGCTTATAGGACAGCCAGCCATTTTCTTAGTCCATAGCTCTGCTGCCACATGTGCTCTGGAACAAGGACTGTCCTGCTTGTTTATGGACATGTGGACACATACCCCTTTGCAGTTGTGACTGTGAGGTCTGGAAAAGCTCAAAAGGAGCTTGACTAAGCTAAAAAGAGCACATGACACTGCAGGGCTTCAAGCTGCATTGAGTAGAGCCAAATGCAGCTAACTGGGCAGCATCAGTTAGGCAGAATCAAAGCATCCTTCCACATAGCTTCCAGTACTGGAGTGCTGTGACTTCCCACAGACCCAGTAAAGACCTGCTTCAGCCTCTATAGCACAGAGAAGTCTCAGATTCTTGTACAGACTCACCTTCCAGAATAGCAGGTTTGAAGTTAGTCTCCAAGATATCCAGTCTACCATACTTGTGAATCTGGATCAGGGAAAGGAAACAAGGTATTATGTAAGAATCATAGAATCACTAAGGTTGGAAAAGACCTCTAAGATCATCAAGTCCAACTGTCAACACCCCCATGCCCAACTAAACCATGTCCCTAAGCGCCTCATCTACACGTCTTTTAAATACCTCCAGGGATGGTGACTCCACCACTTCCCTGGGCAGCCTGTTCCAAGGCCTGACCACTCTTTCAGTAAAGAATTTTTTCCTAATGTCCAATCTAAACCTCCCTTGGCTCAACTTGAGGCCATTTCCTCTCATTCTATCGCTAGTTACTTGGAAGAAGAGACCAACCCCCACCTGGCTACAACCTCCTTTCAGGTAGTTGTAGAGTGCGATGAGGTCTCCCCTCAGCCTCCTCTTCTCCAGACTAAACAGTCCCAGTTCCCTCAGCCGCTCCTCATCAGGCCCATCACCAGCTTTGTTGCCCTTCTCTGGACACGCTCCAGCACCTCAATGTCCTTCTTGTCGTGAGGGGCCAAAAACTGAACACAGTATTCGAGGTGCGGCCTCACCAGTGCCGGTACAGGGGCACGATCACCTCCCTGCTCCTGCTGGCCACACTATTCCTGATACAGGCCAGGATGCCGTTGGCCTTCTTGGCCACCTGGGCACACTGCCGGCTCATGTTCAGCCGGCTGTCAACCAGCACCCCCAGGTCCTTTTCCTCTGGGCAGCTTTCCAGCCACTCTTCCCCAGATCCCCTCCCTCTGTTCTTGCACTCTAAAGAAATATTTTCACTCTGGTTCTTGTGCTCTGAAATGTCTTACCAGTCTTAAAGCCTCTTCCCACAGAGCCCCTTCTAAGAGCAAGACAACAGCCTCTTCATAGTCCTAGAAGGAAAGAGCAACCATGCACTGCTACTGATGCTAGTAACACACATTCACCTATTCATATGCACATTTCTATGCAGCACTATCACAGTCAGGACAGGAAAACACTATTGTGCCAAGCTATGTTAGTTCTCCCATGCTGAGGGGAAATCCCTCTGGAACTTTGTCTTCCTTACTCCAGCCCTCAAGCTTCAGCTTTCTGAGACAAAAGCTTTTCATACCAAAGCAGAGGCAGCTTCATGAGTGGAAAAAACTCAGGGACACAGCATTCATCCCCACCCTGCTCACTGCCTCTCCTGGACGTGCTGTACCCTCCCCCAGAGGGCCCATGGCACAGACTGTTTGGCTGTCAGCATGCATGGAGTCACATGTGGCCCAGGAGAATAGAGAAAACACAGATGGCATATCTCTCTGACAGAGGATATTACTGGGCCACAGACAGGAGGGTGATTACATTACCTGAGTGTACTGCTCCAGAAGTATGGCTGCCTCTGCATGCTTTCTCTGTTCACGTAGTTTTCCTACATGAAAAGGTGGAGTTCAGTTTTTCAGAAGCAGCTGGATTTTGTGCCACAAAACTACAAAGTAGAGGAAAATCCCACTCACTGAGGCACTTTCTACCTGCTCACACACTTACTCAATCTGCCAGGAAAAAAGAAGGGCTACCTGATGCTAAGAATTCACTAATTTGCAACATCATCAGCCAGTTGCTTGTGAAATTGCTGGTGCACGTCCCTCAAGGCCAGCTGGAGTTTTTCCCCCAGTCTGAGACAGAAATAAAGAAGAGTCTCTTAAGTGGAGGGGGTCAGGATGTAAAAAGGAAACCTCTCTTGAAAGCTTCAGTGTATCACAGCTTTGCTATCTGCAGGGAGCACTTTCCTGCCTGCTCTCTGTTGTATGGACAGCAACCATCAAGCTTGTGGGATTCAGGGCTTCTAGACCCCTAAAAGTCAGAACCAGCTTTGGCACTGGTTAGTATGCTAGGATGAAATGTAAGAGAGCAAGTGATACACAACACCAGGGAACAAAAAAATGAAATAACCCAAACAAAGCAATCTCATCCGAGACAGCTTGTGTCTGCTCATTTCGCTAAATTACAGTTGTGATTTAAGAGGGACACCAGAAAAAGTATTAAAGGCAAGACATGAAGGATCCAAATCGCAGTAAATGACATAAAAAGAAAATACTGGAATATCCTCTGGAAGACTACACCCCCAGGAGCCATATTCCCACTGCGTAAGTGGGCCCTTCATAAACTCTGCCTCTGAGTAAGGCAGAAGTCAGGATAATGCTCCCTTTCTCTTGCTGAAATGTATGCCAGGTCCGCAACACAGCTCATGCATGCAGCCTGCTATGTCCTAGTGAGCACAAATTCTGAGACCAGCTACCTTTCTTTCCTGCAGTAGGATGGCACATAGCTTTACAGGTACCAGTTGGTCCTAGTTGCTAGCAGGCTTTAATGAGAAAACATGAAGACGCAGCTCTGAATTATCCAATAGTCTTTAAGGTATATGACTAGGCATAGCACTTATGTCAATGATGCCTAGAGGCCTCAGTCATGTCAGACACTTCAAAGTATCTCCACACCCTGAGGTTAAGGAGCCAATTTGGAATAGCAGTTCAGCAACCAGTTCCAAGGAAAAAGTGCAAGAAGCAGTCAGCACAAGGCAGCCAAGGCCACAGCTAGCTTGGCAGCTCCTGGGTGCCCACCAACTCAGCTCCAAGGTCTTTTGGTTCCTTTGAGAAACAAAGGTGATGTGCAATCACACAAACCCTTGGGAAACATGGGATCTTTGTTCTCCCTTTAAGAAGAACGCTGCTGACAACTGAGGTTTTCACTAAATTTCAGGAAAAATCAAAATGAACCAAAAAATAACAGCAGCCAGTTTTGCTCTGCACACTTCCATCTCCTCAAGGCCTACCTGCCATGCTCCGTGCCAGGCTGGACAGCTTATCCTTTGTGTAACCAAGCCGTGACGCCATGCACAGGGCTTGCTGCCAGCTGCCACTATTCTGAAAAGCATCAAGTGCTTTTGCAAAGATGCCAGCACGAGCAAATATCAATGCAGCCTGTTCATATAGCTGCTTCTGAATCAAGTACTCCCCATATGCATCGCTGATATCCTGCACGAAAGGGACAAAAGACAAATAAGAAATCAGCTGTAGAGTCAGTAGCAGTCCTCCATTAGTAAAAATTAAGTGCCCATCAAAGCTTATTTCCCCCTTCGCCAAGGAACCTCCAGGCACAATGTTCCTACCCCATTTTGAACTTTATATCAAGCCAAGGGCTGATGATTAGCACATGGAGACATTTCACAGAGCTAAAGCAAGAGACACGGGGAGGCACCTAACTCACCAAGGCAAAGGCCCCTTCTTTCCGACTCACATGAGCAGTTTTTATTAGAAAGTCTTCCTGAACCAACTTACTCAAGGAGTCAAACACTGGCCCAAAGGAGGATGCAAGCCCTGCAACTCTAGAGGCACAGGCTGCTATGAATATCCTGAGCTTCACTATGCTATTCAAAGCTCACAATCTCCATCAAAAAGGGGTGGGTGGATTTGACTGGAAGAATACAGAGGGAATAAAAAAATGAGCCAGAGTCAGGACCAGACCTCCCTCATGAGGAAAGAATCCTTTCTGCTTTCACTGTGTTGCCAACAGAGTGAGTTTCTGTTTCCCCTCTTACTTCTTCATCTACTTCTTTTACAAAGGCTTGTGTGTTCTGTATTTACAATATCTAAATTAAATTATATTAAATGCATTCATTTACATTTTACCTCAGCCTTGAGCAAACTAAAGTTCTTTAGTAATACTGAAACCAACAAGGGACACTACATGCTAGGAAACAGCACACCTGCAAGTGCCCCAAGATCTCTAGTACTCTTCAGAATAGTTTAAGGATAACAAAATGTCCCCATACAACCTGCAAGTGCCAGACACAAAGCTGGTATCACAAAGGTCAAGATAGGAAGGAAAGTCTTTCTATGGTAACAGGAGTTCTCCAGCACACCACAAGACAGTGCAGCAGAAACTGGACTCCCAGGTGCTTTCCTGGTCACGGGATCAAAAAAATAACGGCCACTCCTTTGATGACCAGATCTCGCAGGGTCAGTGCTGAGAGTCATTCCAGCTATTATCTTAGAGGAGGGTCTCAGACAACATGTCAATAGCAATGACCTGTAGAACTTGAATGCAAGCAGCTGCTGTCTCATTCCTGCCCTCACTCAAGGTGCTGAGGATGTGCAACTGCATGTGTGAGAGAATAAAGAGCTTGCATGCTGCATTGTCATGTGCTTACACACCTTGTACTCCTGAGTGCTAGACGGGTACAGCTTCAAGGCTTCACAATACTGATTCTGATCCTTCACCAAGTTCAGAAATTCAGAGAAGTGTTCAGGACCTGCAGAAATAATTTATTTTTTGTAGCAATAAAAGAGAAAGCACATGGCTCTCATGGCTCCCAGCCAGTTTGGGTTCATTGCATTAAGAAGCAACTAGAGGTGCTTGGGTGGAAGAGCACAAAAGCACCTATTCTACTGCTGTAAAATCAAGGTGTTCACTTCCTTGAGGTTTGCTCCACTTTTGCCAGCAGTATTAACTGGGGACAAGTCACCTTCAACATGAACAAAACAAGACTTATGCTTCATGATCACAGAGCAGTAAACACTCTCATGCCTTTCTCACTGCGCCAAGCTACGCTACAAAAAACATGTAGCAGAAGTAAGTTAACCATGCACTACCAGGAGGGAAGATGACCTTGTGCAATCCTTCTCTTTCTTCAGCTATTTCCCCCCAAAGGCTCTCCAAAATGGAAATGTTCCACTGCAGAATTTCTGCTTGGAGACACTGCATCTGCAGGACACCTACCACATTTGCTGAGATGCCCAAGAGCTTTTGTGTATCTCTTCAAGTGTCTGTCTATTGTATATCGCTGATAATTGGTTTCCATTTTCCGGAGGGTATTTAAGAAGGGCAAGTATTCTTTTGGGTCCTGCAAAGAATAATAAAAACTGCAGTTGAGCTAATCTGGTAAGATCCTTATTTGCCCCCATATTCACCAACAGTGTCATATTTGAAATCATACGATAATACACTAAAAAGGCCTTTTTTTTTTTTAAATGTAAGCCATCTTGAAGAATCAATTCTGTATATGTACTCTTGACAGGAATGACTAACTTAAATTACCAGGCTCCCACATGGACTTCAGCAGTATCTAAAGGCTGGTAACATTTAAAATTCAAGCTTATTTATCATATCAAATATTGTTTTCTATTAGCTATTATCATGTATAAATTTGCATTTGTAAAGCTGATCAATTTTCCCCACAGTAAAGGTCATAAAACCTATTAATAGGAATCAGGTGTTTTAACTGACGGATAGTAGGCTCTGCTGTAACATTAGGAAACTCTGAAGACCCTGATGAGCATTCCATTCAGAGATTTCAAATTAAACCTGCTGGAAGACACACACTGTTATCATGGCCACCACCAAATAAGCAAGAATTAAAAAAGTACAAAACTGGGAATGTAAGGCATGCAGTCACAACACTTTAGACCACAGTCCCTCCCTTCCCCAGAGCTACTTTGCCATGCTGCTCTACAAGAGCCCTATTTCACCTTGAGCAAGTTTCCAAAGCTGTGCTAAAGAAGTACTAAGGGGTGCAGAGACATTCCACCTTCCCAGCATCATCCCAAGCACACACTCTCCCTTCTCTACCCTGCCTGGGTAGAGAGCTATGACTAACAAAACATAGCTGATCTGCAGACTACAAAGAACCTTTGAGAAAGCAAAAAAATAGTTCCTTGGTTGTAACTATGAGCCAAGACCTTTTGAGACTTTTCTGCCACCATGACGACTAAATCAAAGTCATACGTCCCCAAGGAATAATCATACAATTCATTGACATCCACAAGGAAAAGCAGGTACTTCAGTGCTGCTTCTGCACTCACAGCTTTGACATCTGGAGTAATGTTTTCTGTAGCAAGATAAAAGAAGCATACTATCAGTTACACCACCAGCAGTGGAACCCTGTTCTGAGGGAGGCATGCATTATCAAACACAGCCTTGACATCAGATAGAGACCTTCAAACTAACGGCTAGTTCTGTCTTGCAGGAGGGGTTACTTTGCCTTTCCTGGGCAACTTCAAAGACCAGCCCAAGCACAGCAACTTGTTAAGTGTGCAACAGTGTTGTGATTTAACCCTAGCCAGCAACTACACACCATATAGCTGCTTGCTCACCACCCCACCCCACCCTCCCCGCCCCGTAGGATGGGGGAGAGAATCGGGAGGGCACAAGTAGGAAAACTCATGGATTGAGATAAAAAGTTTAATAATTGAAATAAAACAAAGAAGAACAGTAATAATAACAATGATAACAACAACAATAATAGGATATACAAAGGAGGCGATGCACAATGCAACTGCTCACCGCCCGCCAACTGACACCCTGTGAGCCCCCGCCCAGTTTTTATACTGAGCATGACATCACATGGTATGGAATACCCCATTGGCCCGCTGGGTCAAGCGCCCCGGCTATGCTTCCCCTGCCAGATTCCCATGCACCTGGCAGAGCATAGGAGGCTGAAAAGTCCCCGGTGCAGGCATCACCCAGCAACAACCAAAACATCAATGGGCCATCAACGCTCCTCTCATACCAAACCCAAAACACAGCACTCCCAGCAGCCACCAGAAAGAAAGTTAACTCTATCCCAGCTGAAACCAGGACAAACAGTGACACGTCAGAAGTATCAGCACAGAATAAAAGCAAAGGTTGCCAGTTTGAGATACCAGGACCCAGAATGGGAACCTCCTATGCTGGAAGAACCAGAGTTCTGACTGGAAGGAGAAAACAGCTCCAACTCTAGGCTATCTGCTGACATACCTAGATAAAAGGATGAGCTGAGGGCACATACAGCAGCGTATCAGCTAAGATACATCATTAACACATAGCTACTTTCAAGTAAACTTCTGTTTTCTGGCTTCTGTTTTCTGAACAACCACCTTAAAATAATTTTCAGGGTGTACCATGCTAACAACAAAAGCTCCTGCAAACCACCCATTTTCAAAACTTTTGAGTTCCTCATACAATACCTCGAAGATCATGAACCTTCTGGAGAGCAATTTCCAGTTCTGGAGGACTTTTCTTTACGTGTGCTGTCAGTATTGATAGGCAGTATCTGAAGAAAACAGAAGCAGTAAATGAAAAAGCGAGAAGGCAGAAACTCTGCTTATTCCTATTATAGCACAGTTTGTCCAAGTTCTAGCTTACATTTTAGTAAAAAAACAACCAAACTACTCAGGTATTTCAATCCTTTTAAAGAAAGGCAGGAAAAATTGGAAGAGGACAGAATATACTAGAAAGGTTTTTCTACTCAGCGTGTCTTCTCAAACGTCACAAGACTGGAGGTGTGTTTTGAGTAGAATGAGCTTCCTTACCATGCCAGCCAGTATCATGGAGAGAAAACACCTCTCTCTGAAAGCTCAGATAGCTGGACACAGTTTTCCAAATAAAATTTGGCATGAAAAGGGTCTTTTTTATCAAAGGAAAGCTTTCTAGGAGGTTATTTCCACTTTCATACTTTTCACATGTACTAGTTCAAAATAGCTTTCCAGCTAAGAGGATGCTTTGTTTTCTGAAACCATTTGCTGAAAAGTGTCTAAATTTTCAGGGTTCAGCAGCAACTGACCATCTGTTGCTCCTCTATCCACTGTTTCACATATAAACTGCTAATGGTTTAACACTGCTTCACTAACCACTGTTATTATCCTATTTTTCCACCTTTTATTCTTGTCTGGTGTTGATTCATCCAAGGAGGATGGTTATGAAAAAGGTAATAATTCAGAAATATGCCGCTGAAGATTTACAAAAGTAATTAGTCTCAAATGAAACAGCTGAGATCTTTCCAAAAGGCCAGCTCCTCCAAAAAGCCAGCAGCTCATATGTCACAGACTGTTCCTCAATTGAGTGTATTTCTCAAACCTTTATAAGCAACCTGCATCTATTACTTTAATTCTTGTAGTTAAAAGTTGTTTTGCTATCTGTGGAATCATCAGATGCTGTGGTTTTCAGGACAGCGTCCTCAGCAAATGGAAGATGAAGAGAAGGCAGAAACACTGCTTACATGGCTACTTAAGTTTTGTGGAGCACAGGCTCACCTCAGAGGATCTGAAGCAAATTAACTGATGTTAAGGACAGCTTCGCTTTCTGCAAATGACTTACTAGAAAGCTCTCTAATGGTTCCTTCACCTACTATAAGAAAATGCTCACTTTTGAGGGTCAATGTGTTCCATGGCAACTCTCATCACATCACATATGAGGTTTACTTTTTTCTGATCACGATGCTGGTGTGGTTGAGCATGACTGCTACCATTCAGAGATGGGTACATACTCTTTGTGAAATCTTCCTCTCTAAATAAAAACAGACACCATAAATACCAGCATGGTCCATCACATAGCCCAACACAAAGACAGTAACATTAAGAAATACAAATGCATGCAGAAAATAACTACTCAACAAAATAGCTCATACGTCATTCAGTACTGACATGCAACCTGCCACACTACCAAAAAGCCCTCCAATATCTTTCATCTGTCCCAACTGATTCTCAGCCAAGAGAGGCATTGAAGAAAACTGGTCAGAACAACTACTTCAGTTACACAAAAAAATCAGAAGGCAAGATTTTCAAGATACAGCTGTCTTCTACTAAATCCACTATGGAGATGCTGAGCATGGAGCACTTCTGAAAATTAAGGCATTTACTTTCATTTCTAGACAAAGGTCAGGTCAAAACTGAAAATAAACCAGAACAGCTAAGTGGTAGCTCCAGCTCCTAAATAATTATGTACTTCAGCAAGCTTGAGAAGTCCTGAAGCTACCAATGCCCTAAAGTTTCTTTTCACTCAACCTTTGAGAAAGAAGTCAGGGAACCTTATTTGGGAATCTAAGCAAGTATCTTGGCCTCAGGCTTCAGATAAGCAGTGCTGTCTTGCTCCTCTTCATGAGGGAACAAAACTTTCTCTGTTCACTTTACCCCTGTACAGCAAACCAGAAGACAACTCAAAGCAGTCAGATGATGTACTAATCCCTTGCTGGAAAAATCTAATGGCTGCCTGAAAGCTGGAATTCCCAACAAGACACACTGACTGTCCCTGAAACTATTGAGCTTACTCAAGTCTTTACGACCCAACATGCAAGATTTCTGAATGACTCCTTGCACCCACATTGAAGAGCTGCCAATATTTTGACACAATAATGTACCACCACTGATTACATGCATGCTTCCATTTGCAGAATTATACTCACTTCAGTTCTGTGAAAAACAAATTGATATAGTTCACAGAATCTATCTGCCTGATAAAGGTTTCTGCGTTTTCCAGAAATACCTGAAATGAACAAGAATATTACTACTGTTACTCTGAACAAGTACATTAAGTACAAGAACAAATTCAAAGACCTTCTCTGAATGTACAAGATGAAGGACATGCTAAATCTGATCTGCCTGCATGAGGAAGCGGCAGTACAGAGCAGCCATCTCTGCTGAAAGCAGAACTGACAGCACCACCTACTCTTTTGAGTCCACTGTTCAATGTGGGATTCCAGGCTAGATGAATATGGAAAACAACACAACAGAACTGGGCATACTTGCCTTGGGATTGTGGTCATAGAGAAGATTGAGGTTGATTCGCAGCTTCCTCATACACTGAAATGCTTCCCTGAACATAAGCCTGGAGGAATGAGTCAAGTGGGATAGTTTACATAGTGGAGAGGTACAATATCTGCAAATAAAGGCAACTGACTAGAGGTAAGCACAGACTCCCTGGGAAGGGAATAGCCTAGGCAATAAGCCATGTAGATTGCCTTCCAGAAAAAATGTGCAAGGTCAATCTTCATTGGGTTCATTGCCAGCCTCTGCAGTGGGACAGACCAGCATGCCAGGTTGAGGAAGCAATAGAGGCCTTGCATTACTTTTTTCCTCCCTTAAAACAGCGAATGGACCAAAATCTAATGGACCAAATTCTGTTTCAGAAAACTTCAATGTATATCAACTAAGCAAATAAAACATGAAAACCAGCAAGCTTCATCATGAAGTGATTGAGATGTCTGAAGAACGGAGCAGACGAGAATTTCTCCCACCCACACAGTCTCAGCACACATATAAGCCCTTCAGTGGTGAAGTGAGAGACACCTGGGACTGCTGAAAGCTGGACTTCTAGCTGGTAGCCCCAGAAACAGTTTCATTCCCACTAATGAAGTAAATTCCTTAGAGTTTAGCCTCCCTCCCTTCTCCAGCACAACAAACCCAGGCCAGCCAGCCTCTAACAGCTCAGACTGGGGGAGGGAAGACCAGAACACACTAGTGCAATTTACCTGTCTAGCCACTTTCGAATCTGGGCAAGAACCAGAGCTCTGTGGTGAACAGTCTCCAGATTTCCTCTTGGCATCTGTAACACAAGATCCACACAATTATTTATTTGTAGTTACTCTGCCTACATTGAAGGCAAAGTGAGGACTGGCCAATTTTCCAGGCCTGTCTGCTACTTGCAGGTGCATGGGCCTCTTTGTTCACTTCAAAGGACATGCAATTTCAACGACTGTGGAAAAGTATCTCAAAATTCTCAGCTCAGAAACATTTACTCCTCAGGAGGCTGGACTCCACTCAACTGGGCAAGACCCAGAGCAACCTGATCAAGCTTTCAGGTTAGTCCTGCTTTGAGGAGGATGTTGGGTACAACATCCAGAGGTGCTTTTCCAATGACATCATTCTCCATTCTGTGAACCTCTGCTGGTTCTGAAGAGTGAGCTCAGCACTTCAGACAAACTTAGTGCCAAGGCTAATGGAGGGCTGCTAGCAAATACAGCAAGTACTAAAGAGGCGAGTCTGAGATTCACTGTGAGAAGCTACAATATGTAGCACTACGCTACCTCAGCCATTAGGAATTTCAATAGCCCTTCCCTGTTCTGTACATACCCAGCTGCCTGTGCTGAACCTAACTCCCATAGGCATGCTCAAAATCCATCCGCATCCAGCCAGGCAGCTGGAGATTTGTGAGGTGCTGTGCTGCAGCAGTACAGGGCAGGAGCTTTGTAGTACTGCACGCATTGTTTGCAGGATGCCCACTGAAACGGCCCGCCTCAGCAGACACAGGCAGAGCACTGACCTGCAGCACAACCTTTGTGTCCTGGGGCACAACGGTGATGATACGCGAACCTCGTTCCACCTTGCGCAGGGTCTCACTGTTGGGTGCAGCAGCACTGCTCAGGCCAGCCTGAAGGGCTGAAGACAGCATATTTATCAGCATACATGGCACACCACAGCACAGTGCCCCAGTCAGGCTTTCCTATGTGGCCCTACAAGGTTGTACTGGACCAACTGAGTCAACAACACACCAGTGATATTCAACGGTTCCAGATAAGAACAGTGCTAAGCACAGCTGTACACAAAGTAGAGATTGTGTCCTCTATACAACAGGATCATAAAGCTCAATAGACCAGATCAGAAGAGCACTGAAAGATGTAAAGGACCAGTAAATTGTCATGCTGCCTTTCCCAGGGTCCTCATACCTCTCATAGCCAGATGCCACCAGAAACTCTTTCTACTGGGATCCCTTCTCTACCACTCACCCTCAAATAGCACACAGCCCTTCCTTTTTTTGGATATGGAGGGGAGGGAGAGAATGCAGCACTAAGCTATTGAAAACAGTGAAGGGACAACTACATGACAAATCCTGCTCCCTGGCAGGAGCATGTGATATGCAAAATCAGTTCCCTGTGCTCCTTGCTCTGACAGATCTTTGAGAGCGGCTCTTTTCCTCCGACTCTTAAGCAGTTGCTCTGAGTGACCCAAATACAACAGGTTTGGATGTGAAAAATGTCTTGTGGTTCCAAGACAATGGCCATGAGCTGCCAGTAGCAGGCAGCCAGAGCTGGCATTTACCTTTCACTGATATGTTCTTCAAGCAGAAGCACTGACAGGTGTGGGAGTTGGTTGTCACCAACAAAAACTCATTGTATGTTGCAAATGAGGTGATGTTGGAAGCGACCTGCAGAAAAATAATGAAGTTTATCACTGTATAGAGCGGAACAGTAAATTTGCCTTTGGCAGAGAAAAAGGGAATGCAATGAGGGGCAAAAACTTTGGTACCTCAGTATCATTAACAAAAAACCGGCATCGATCTGTGAGGCCCAAGATCATCTCCTGTAAATAAAAAAGGATGAAAAGTATACGCTATCAGTGTCACAACTTCCAGCATTTCACAACACTGACTAGCACTGGATTGAAGTACCTTACAATTAGATACTGAGTACCTCATGTGAATTACTTAGAGAAGCTGGACAGGAAGTCATACAACCTCTATACCAGGAGGGCTTACTTAAGTGTCTTTAAATACTTCTGGCTGGAAACCCAGCTTGGTCTACCCTGTAACAGAAACTGCACAGTAACAAAATAAAAGCAGAAACCACGCCAGATAATTTAGTTTTTTATTCAGCAGCATTTGGTCCAAAGTACCAGAAGAAAAGCACTAGTACAGAGCAGAGCAAAGCAACTCCATACAGCATTCACCTGGATGCACGCTGAAGGAAAGAAACCCTGCAAATAGCTAGTTGTTCCTTAAGCTATTGTAACTATCAAGAAACCATTACCAATAGGAAACACCAGTAGTAGCAGATCTGCAGTAACTCAATGCAGCCATATTTGCTAATAGGATAAGCTCAGATAAAACAGAGCAAAATGCTGTTTTCAAGAAGAGCAGGGCAGTGACTGCTGGAAATTTTAAATCTGAAATTTCTCATTCTTCAATGACATTATTCATTGTATTCATAGAATGGGGAGATTGGGTGTTAACTGCAAGCCATCAGAAATGCTCTAGAAGACAACAAAAGATATGCTCTCAGCTGCACAGGGCCTTGTGAAGAACGCCATTAAGAAGTATCATTGGACCCTGGGCAGACGATCATGGTGCACATTTGACACAGAGAACAACTGAGTAGTGAATTTAATCTGCTCACAGTCTTACTTACTTCACCATTGATCCTCGTGATGGAAGTCTGCACACAAGGGGAGGGAAACTGAACAGCAGAGCCGTTGCTAGCCCGCCAGGGTTCAAGGATGGGAGCAGAAGCCTCTAGAGAGCAAAGAAGATCAAACTGTTTTCCAGCCAATCACAGATCCAAACATTACAACCACATGACATGTATCTCAGGAAAACTAGAGCTGGGAATAAACTACAGTATCTGACAGAGAGCAGGAATGCTGACACAAAAATTCAGGACACAGCAGACAAGAAGGTGGTAACTTCTAGGGCTCAGCAGCACCTTTATTCCACTGTGGAACAAGAGAGAAGAGCCAAGGACGTTGCAGTCAGTCAGCACTTCTGAAATCACTAAACTAGCCATCTTCTTTTCAAATCATAAAGTCTGAACTATCATTCACAATAACATTAACACAAATCACTAATTTTGGCACATTTCTGGGAGCAGAGGGAGCATGACTCTCTACCAGCGAGAGTCACCCATGTCCCTGAAAGTCAAATCATCTCATTAAACCTTTTGAGAAACCTGTAATAACTACTCCTCAGACCAGGTACTTTAATAGGGCCCAGCTTACCCCAGAAGTATTTCAAGATCTGTCTATGAGCCAGCTGCAGAGCTACAGTTTTGGTCACTGGGCTGCAGCACAGGCTGATCACTTCTCCATCTACAGGCACAGACAACCTGCAGCAAGACACACAAGACAGAACATCAGTCACAGGACATACATTTAACACCTAGATCCTGCGTTTCTTGTGGCCTTCCTTGATGGAAGGATGCCCATTTCCAGCATGGACAGATACCTTGTTCATGTAAGGATCTTCTGCAGTCTTTTCACACCTATGTCAGCTGACCTTGGCACCATAGAGCACCAGCAACTCCAGCCAACAGGCATTTGCTTAACTGTGCTAGTCACTGTCGCTATACTTACAGTACCCTGCAGAGCCTCCACTTCTTTTGTTCTAATCTACAGTTCATATGCGAATCAGCCTGTCTTTGCTGTGTGAGTGCTGCAGCAAGCAACTCTCAGGATCCCTTTGGGAAGCAGATTTCTGTACCCCAGGTGGTTTCCTTTGGTGATTTGGTTTTAGTTCAACTGACCCCACAAAGCCCAGCAGGTGAGGAGAAGGACAGGAGTAACAAGGGCTACCAGTCCCCTTCTGGACCTTGATAATGGTGGGCAAATAGTAGAATGAAATCAGTCCTGCTGAGGGCCTGGAATTCAGACAAAGGAACAGAGCTATCCTGTATTGACACAGGCATGCTAGCATACACCCTCTTGTCAGGCTGGGTGTAGGCATTAGGACTCTAGGCAACTGCTGACCGGTAAGCAGCTTCATGAGCTGTGTGGTTCTCCTGCAGGAAGCGAGCCAAATTCCCCAACCCACAGACTCCAGGCTGCCCATCTACTGAGAGACTTAATTCCTTATAGGCACTTTTCAGAGGTGCTCTCAGACTTCACCCACAACGGACAGATCTCTAGTACCGTAAATTCAGGTGCTCTTCTTCAGCTCCTGCCACGTGAGGCACTGCAGTCAGATGGTGCAGGACAGACTGAGCAGCATGCTGACCCTGGCCCACCACCAGGAAGCTGTCATCTGGCAGCCAGGTGAGAAATCGGAGCCCCAGAGGATTCATCACTTCATTATTGTCGCTGCCCACATCAACTCTGTCACAAAAAAGAGAGGCTGGGAAGCAAATAGAACCTGATTTCAGTAGGCTACCTCACTGGAGAGGTGAAAGTCTTCCTAGGCACAGTCTGGCTGTTCAGGCACCCAGCATGGCTAGGAGGGCTCCAGTGCACAAACACACAGGCACCCAAAGCATGAATCCTGCCACTCCCCAGGCTGGGCTGGAGATGAAGGATGAGACCCAGGGAGCCCCATTTGTTTTCCCTAGGCAGTACTGCTCCCATACCAACTGTGTATAGGAACAAATAAAGCAGGGTGGGTTTTTTTTACCTTGTCATTGTCCCTGCCATGCAAGCAGCTCTGTTGCTCAGTGTGCTGTGATCATGGGCCTGGGCACCGCACAGCCATTCCTTTGGCTCTGGGAGCAGAAGCACAAAGTGCAGCACCACAACGCCCAAAGCACCAGGCATGGGAAAGGTTATCTCAGAGCTGCCACTGGCAGTCACTGCTCCCACTAGATCAAGACCTCAGTCAAGGGCACTTCTCAGGATAAACTGCCCACTGTGTTGCCCAATCCTTAGCCCTAGTTGCAGCCACAGTGTCAGCACAATGAAACCATGTTACCTGACAACCTCTCCAAAATCTTGAGACCAGTGGTCAGAGCTGTAACCTCTAAAACATCCAGCCAGGCACTACCCTTTTCTCCCCACTACAGCTGTACTAGTTCTATATTACCTGTAGGTTTTATCCAGGTACGGTGTTTCCACAGCTGCTTTAAATCCATTTCCACCCACAGCTCCAAACCTGACAGTGGGGTCATTCATTGTGCTCTGTCCTAGCACACACAGAACAAAGCAGAGTTTAGAGATCCTGACAACAGAGCCCCTTCCATCTTTATTCTTATCAAAATGTCGATGCTACAGGAAATTATTATAAAAGTCAAAAAATACCATCCCTACATGTACAGCCAACACCTAATCCTCATTACCCCAAGGAACACAGTTACCTTGTAATGTCACAGAACAAAACTCAGAGACAGCAGCAACAGTCTCTTGTCTCACAGCACACCGTACATAGGACTGCTTTTGGAAGTGCTGGGTGCCTCAGATAGACCTTAGGTAGCTATTCCCAGACATTTCCAGTGCCAATCAGCAACATACCATTAGAACAGATTACACAAGATACCACTTGCTGCGCTCTACTCAAGCCGAAGCTAGGCAGGGGGATATTACCACATAAGCACATAGCCAAGTGCTGAAAGCTGCCTTCTCACAAAGCCAATGCACCACCAAAATGCTCCAATGTACCATCCAAACTACTGGAGATGAGAGAACTGAGCTTGAACCCACAGTTGAACCAGATATATCTCGCTCCTGACTACTAAAGGCTTGAGTAACCATCACCCTCCTAGTTCCCCAGGGTACTGCTCTCAGGGACAGAGGGTTTCCTTTAACAAGACGTTGCAACATGCTCTCACCATATCTGTACACAGAGATCTTGTTATCAGCATCCAGAATAGCCATGTCTCCACTATGTTTGGGATTTGTGTGAAATGCAACCTGATTAACCATCTGTCGGAGCTGGAGCTCATAGGTACACATGGGTGGAGGCACCACAGCATGCTGGAACGCTGTGACAAGCACTTTATCTGTGGAAGAAAAGAGAAAAAAACCTAAGTTGTAACCCAGTCCGAATGTTAGTGAGGTTTTTGCTAGGCTCTTTACTGAAAGTAGGAACAATGTTACAGGAAAATACAGTTGCTGTGCTCTTAGCAGTTAACTCCATTGAACCACCTCTGAAGCTTCCATCAATTACATGGTTCCTCTCACTAACAATTTTGTAGAAACAGCAGCTAACAGAAGAACTACCATAATCCCATCCAGCCTGCATTCAAAAGGCTACGGTACCTCTTCTGACCCTAGAGCTGCGAAGCAGTCCCACTGCTTACCTCCATCTATCACAGCCACATTTGCCACGTGCTGGCTATTCTCCCCCATCCCATGGTCTGTGGTCCAGTGCCAGTCATAGAAGAGGTAATGCCAACCCTGGCAAAGTACATGCAGTCTATACGGGGTCTCTCGGTCCCACAGCAGCGACACCAACTGATTTTCTTCCAAGCTACCAAAATGCAGACTTTGCTTCAGGTACCAGTGATAGTTCCCTGTGGTCCACAGCTGAACTATAGAAAAACAAATGGTTACTACAGACTACTACTTGAGACCCATCTCAAACCCTCCCCACCAACACTGCTATTCTAGGAGAGGGTTAAGTGCAATGAAAATAATAGTTCTAGCCCTCAGCCCATGGGCTGTGTCATACAACACACAGCACAAGAAAACTTAACAACAGACTTTATGCAAAAGAGTCAATCCTAGAACTCTTTGAGCTCCCCTTGTGAGAAGGCACATGTTTTATGAAGGGCTCACACCATTAGCATTCCACTAATACCACTTCCAGTTACAGCAGCCTGGAAGATGGTGTGAGCTCGGGCTGAACTACCAGTTCTTCCTGACTTGCACAGTGGTTTTAAAGCTGTTGGTAAGCCTCACCAGTGTCTCCTAACTTGCAGAGGAATACCCACTGCTAACCACATTTGGAGGCAAGCATAAGAGCCAGAGCCTCACATCATGCTCTCACCGTAACTGTTTAGGTTGGAGTTTTCCACCTTCAGGTCTTCCAGCCATATAGCCAGGATCGTAGAATCTGCATTCCAAAGTAGTTCATTAACCTGCAGAAACAAACATAGCTCTTACTGATATTGTTGCCTCTGCATAGGGTGGGTATGCTCCCAATTGGTTTGCAAGACCATGAGCTGCTTCTTGTTTTCAACACCATAAGGTGTTTGGGCTAATATACTAACATAGCCCTCGTTTATTGCAAAGCTCCTGACAGCTGGAGCAAAGCATCCTGAAGCAGAATCTGTCATAGTGGTTCCACACAGCTGAAGAGGCGATACAATCAAAAACACGACAGCAGTGTTTGCTTTCCTCGGCACTGAGGAAGCATCTGCCAAAAGACCTCTCAGCATCCAAAGGCAGAAGTTGGAAGTAACACCCTAGCAGTAGCTTCTCACTTCTCTACTTGGGATAATGTGAGTATTTCACCTTACTCTTGCAACAGCTGACATTCTGAACAGCATTATTGAAGCATTTGCCTGATAGAAAGTATATAGGGGCCAGAAGCACCCAGAACTACAATCCCCCTGTACTTGTCTCTGTACTACGGGCCTGCAGAGTGCATTGCATCTTCATTGTTCTGTTTTCAGATCACTTCTTCCATTAGGACCAGCATTAAGTGTAAGTTAAAAACTTCCTCTTAGAATCTGGAAAAGATCTAGTCCTCCTCTCCATTACACTCTAATTGAAGAAGCTCAGACACAGCACTTACTTTGACCTGTCCTTTCTGGAATGGGAGGGTGAACTCCCCATGAAGAAGTCCATTCTTCTCCAAGAAAACCACATCATGTCTGTTGGGTTTTTCTTGCGTGGATGCTATCAGGTTTCCAGAGGGCCTTGAAAAAGAGCCAAATGAAAAGTGGTTGCTCACATAATCATTAGCTGTCATTTTAAACACCAATCATCTTGCATTTTCTCCAGAGACATGAAGAAAAGGGAAGCAGAGGATGCGTTTTCCTCAGCACTGTTCAAAGTCATAGGTCCAGCACAGACACTTTCCAGGGCTCACGACATCCTCAGGTGAGCAAGTAAATGTCAGCACTGGCAAAAGGACTTGTAATACTCCTATTTATACAGTTGAGTCCAAAAACACTTGACATTGAGACTGTGCAGAGAATCTATCCCTTTTTCCCACACATAATGCAAATATTAGGCTTTTCAGGGTTTAAAGGGCTGCTCTTCCTCATGCTGGATCAGAAAGAAGTTTCTTCAAGTCTTGGGAAAAATAAACACAGGAGAAATGAAACTGATGCTGATCAAACACTGTGACCAGGGAATAAAAAGTAACACTCTGCTGCCAACATGCAGACTGCTTTGCTACTCACTTCCAGGACAGTGCTTGTTCTAATCCTGAGATAGGCTCACTTGTTGACTGCAGCACAAGCTCTCTGTTCCATACTCGGACCCTCCGAGCACCTACAGGTTGAGAGAGCAATGAGACAAAGGTGTAAGAAAGCACTGGGAAGAGACTTTTCTAATTTTATAAGGGTAGGAGAGCAAATTTTGATGCACATGAATAAAAAGGAGATTTCTCTTGTACACCTTAAGGGGTAAGAACTTATTCTGTCTCAGGCAGTTTTCCCATAGTAACTGAGTGACTCTAAAGGAACTGAGTAGGAATTTCAGTCTGATGTAGCTCAGTCATAGCCATTTCCCTCTCCCACTTTCATCATAGAAATGTTAAAATATTCATATAAATGCAAGATCCTCCCTAATCTGAAATACTGAAGGTACAAACCCAAACTAGTGCAAGAGCAGTGCAGTTTGGTGCCATTCAGTATGTTGAACAATATATTTAAACTGCTCAGTAATATTTATCATGGAAGACATCAATTACAGTCTTACAAGAAATGTATGTGCTCGTCACCTCTTTGGCTTTAGGGCAAAACCTAAGGAAAAGTATTACCAGTATTTAAACAAAAGCGTGCAAGGTCCAAGTGCTAGCATGAGGGACAGTGGGTACGGAAACCCATCTATTTGGCACTGGGAGCCCATCAGAGATTGCTTAGAGCTTGAGTGGTGATTTAACGCTGGTGAAAGCAGCAGTTCAGAGAGCAACTACTCAGTAGCAACCTCTCCTGGCTTCTCACTGGACTGAAAACCAAACTGCAAAGAAAGTGTTCAAAAGATCATGTCTATAAAATGCCTCTGAGAACACCAAAACAGAGAAAATTAACTAGCTCAACTCACCCTTGCTTTAAGTGACCAAGAGACCACAAACACCAGCCAGTTCTTGCCTTGCCTAGTTTCTGCTTAAGAAGCCTCTTACACGTTGGTATTTCAAAGAAGTTTGGTCCCATACCTGTCTCTGGACAGACAGCACTCACTGCAACAAACTGCCCATCTCCTCTCCATGTCACCCGAGGCCTGCCGTCATCCCAGGCTGAAGTAGGTAACACTTCCTGAAGTCACACAGAAGAAAGTTGCATCAAAGCTTGGGAAGGCAACTACTGTCTTTGCCTAAACAGACTGCATTGCTAAGCCAACTCTTTCAAGAGCCTTGGCATGAAATCAATCCATTAAAAAATCTTAGGGCTATAAAGTTAAAAACTTATTACTCAGAATTTTATTTTAGGAAATACTAGAATTAAAATTGGCTGTAAATTCAATCTGCTCCTCCTGCAAGTGCATGCAACTGTCTATTCACATGATCACATACTATCCTTCCCTTCCACCAGGGTCTCTGCTTATAGACCAGCTGTGCATAAGCGGGACACAAGGGCGAATCAGGGTTTGTTTGTGACTGATGTCTGGAGGCACAACCCCTTGGAAGGAGAAAGGCGAGAAGGGTATGCCATCCAGTGTCTGTATGCCAGACAGAAGCCTGGATGAGAAGTAGTGTTCTTTGAGGCAAACAGGTTCTTCACAGAACAACACAGGAAAAAAAAAACCTCAACAGAATACACATAAAGAGGCAGCTGTTCAAAGGTTTAATTTTGCCAAATCAGGCATATTTTCCCAGATACAGCCAAGCCTTGTCCTGTACCTCCTAACAGTAAAGCTGGAACAGGCCTCATTTCATGTCTCTGCACTCTAGCCTGCCAGGTTTCAGCAGGACAATTTTAATTTTGAAACTTAAACACAAGAAGGAAAAAAGAGCAGTGGAGTGTTTTTAGCTATCTGAATTTTCCCCAAATAAAACGTAGAGAAAACAAGAGCCAAAAAAGGAAGTGTCAGACAATGGAGCAAAGAGCTAAAATGTGCAGGCACATGGAGTTGCCTCACGACTGGTAATGCTCAGTAGCCCAAATCCTACTACTCTTGCCCTCTGGGAGCTCAAACTACTGTTATTTCTGCTCCTCTCAGCCAAACTGCATGCTATTTCTCTTGGTCATATGAACACTTTAGTATATAGCACACATTCAGTAAAATCTGTGATGCTGATTTAAGAATGGGTTTACCTCTGCAAGCACTAGTGCTTGCAAATCTTCTTGCTTTGAGCTCTGTATGAACAGTCCTAAGTGCTCTCAGCTGCTGTCTTGAAATATGAGGAGGATAAAAATGCTGGATTTCAGATAACAACAGAAACAAAGAGAAGAAACCTATGAAGACAACTACCAGAAAGGCGGCGGCAAACTGGCACCACAGGAATAACACAAACTTTCTTTATACATGTTTTCCCAGACACAGCATGGGCCTAACATAAGAGAATTAGTATAATACCGTCTGTTTGTGATGCGCTGCCTGTTTTCCCTCTGATCCATGGAACTGTGTCTCTTTTTTACCCCAGCCAAGAGCAACAAACTTCCCTGAAGAAGAAATAATCATTGTGTGGAAGATTTACAGCGCTACTCTGCAGAGTGTGGTAAACACAACCATACCTCCAAGCCACCCACACCTTCCATCCAAGTTTAATTCCAATAACCTGCAGGAAATTTACATAGCTCAGAAAGTCCTCTAGTTCAGGGAACTTACTTGAATTTATGCTGACAAGTAAAATATTGGCTTCCCCCTTCAGATGCCCAGCAGCATTACAATCTAAAATATCTTCTGGGGCCCAGTAAGCGCTCAGCTTCTTTACTTTCTACATGTTTACAACACACCAATGACATCAGTTTGAACAACTTCATTTCAGTGCACCTCTCACCTTCCCCAAACTCATCTTGGTGGATTTGCTTCTCAGTAATTGGTTCAAAATCCCTTGTCATCATGATGAGTGTTTGCTGACCTGCAGAGTAGACATTAAATATAGTATTTGTAATGGTATCTCCAGCAAATAAAAACTCAATGTTCTCCTGTGTTGTCCTATTGTTCTGTCATGGTCTTGAATATAGAAATATTTCTAATGGTAATATGACACTAAAGAGAACACAACCTTCAGAGCAGAAAATCTTAAACTGGAACAGAAGAATGCTTTCAAGTCTCTCTCTTCAAAAAAATCTTCCTGGCCTAACCTTAAAAAGTCCTTTCCACCTTCAAAGTACCTGGCACTCTTAAACGTTTTCTCTTGAGATATAAAGGACAAGAAGGTCATTGGGAGCAGTCAGCATGGATTTATGAAGGGCAAATCATGTCTGACTTTCCTGATAGCCTTCTACAATGAGATGACTAACTTGTGGATATGGGGAAACCAGTGGATGTCATTTATTTTTATTCTAATAAGCCTTTTGACACTGTTTCCCATAACATGATCATAGACAAACTCATGAAGAATGGGATAGATAAAAGGACAGCGAAGTGGACTGAAAACCAGCTGAACTGCCAAGCTCAAAAGCTTGCTAAAAATGGCAAAAAGTCCAACTTGAGGTCAGTCACCAGTGGCGTGCCCCAGGCCACAAGGGACCATGTTTAACATCTTCATTAATGACATCGAGTATGGGACCCTCAGCAAGTTTGTGAATGACACAAAACTGGGAGGAGCAGCAGGTACATCAGAAGGTTGTGCTGCTGTCCACGGGGACCTTGTCATGTAGGCGAGATGGGCTGTCAAGAACCTCATAAAGCTCAACAAGGGAAAAAGCCATGTCCTGCATCTGGAAAATAATAACATCAGGTGCGAAGACAGAGTGGGAGCCAAGTGGCTGGAGAGCAGCTTGGAAAAAAATGACCTGTGTTTCCTGGGGGACACCAAATTGAACATGAGCCAGCAGTATGCCCTTGCCGCACAGGCAGTCAACAGCATCCTGGGCTGCATTAGGAGTGTTGCCAGCAGGTTGAGGGAGGTGATCCTTCTCCTTTAAACTGTGCTGGTGAGACACATGTGGAATGCTGGCTCCAGTTTTGGGCCAGTACAAGACAGATAGGGGCATATTAGAATGAGTCCAGCAAAGGATGGACAGATGATTAAGGGCTTGGAGAATCTGTCACATGAGGGGAGGCTGAGAGAAGTCAGCCTGTTCTGGAGAGAAGGCTCAGGGGGAATCTCATCAGTGTGTATAAACATCTTCTGTGGGAGGTGTGCTACAGTAAAGAAGGCAGAGCCAGACTGTTAGTGGTGCTGAGTGACAGCACAATAGGCAATGGACAGAAACCAAAATACAGCAAATGCCATTAAAACATAAGAAAACAATTTTTTACTGTGAGGGTGGTCACAGACAGGAAGAGCGTGCCCACAGAGGTTGTGGGAGATACCCATCCTGGGACATACCCAAAACCTGACTGAGTACAGTTCCCAGCAACTTGCTCCAGGTAACCTGCTTTGAGCAAGGGGGTTGGAAAAAGTGATCTTCAGAGTTCCCTTTCAACCTCAAGTATTCTGTGATTCTGTTTTGCTCGAGTTTAACTTTATTTTCTACGTGAGACACATCTGTAGCTAAGCTGAGCCTGTGACACATTTCCTACCAAATGACAAGAAGCAGTTTTTGTTACTAAGAAATCAAATGGGGATATAAAGCAGGTGTCTTTATGTTTTAGAGGCAAGATCAAATATACTTCCTTGTAAGATCTGAAAGACTAATTACTGCTCTATTAAACTCAACCTTTTGGGCCTGACCAGCTTCTGCTTGCATCACCAAAGCACTCATGGATCATGAAATGAAATCTCATATATAGGATCAGGTGGGGTTTTTTCTCTGTTTAAGCCTTAGTCCCAATTTCATAACTTTGTATTTTGCTTCTTCTATCTTAAACTTAACTGTGTTTTACATTTTGGCCATAGTGAATTTCACTCCTGAAGGCAGAAAGCTTACAGGCTGTTGCTGATACCTGTTGCAAGCAAAACAAGCTCTTGGTCAGGACTCCAGCTCATGGTACTCAGACCGCTGTCCACACTTCCAACACATTCCACCTGCAAGACCAAAATAAGATCACAGAAATGCAAGGAACACCAGTGCAGCACCATCCCAGCACAAAAGCAATCAGTCACCAAAGCAGGGAAATCCTCTGCTACTTAGAAAATTCATAAGTGTTACTTTACCCTTTGTGTTGAATGAAACAAAAGACACATTTCTAACCAAAGATGGTTCCAGAACGTTTATGAGAGCCCAGATAATCTAGAGATTAAGGAGATTTTCTACCACACGCAGTTTTAATAAATAAGAGCCTCATTCTGCTCTCAGTCTTATGTCACAAGGTATAGTGTTAATACCAATATTGCCTGATCGGGTCTGTGGTTACATTGGTAAACATACTGAAGTCACAAAACACAGGCATAATGGCTCTTGCCTAGAGAATTCCAACATGCAGTTAAGGGACACTACATCCATTAAAACTCTGATCGGCTTGTGCTTGCTGAACTTGACAATTGTATATAGGTGTACTAACTTCAAAGTTTAGGAAAAACTGGACCATCATGAGTATATAAGCAATAGTATTGGGCAGAGAACTGCTGTCATGCACTGTTATCCTGATTTGCAAAAGGCATGGAACAGAACAATTGTGATAAACAGCAAGATTATGCCATTCAAGGAATTAAGCTTGACTGTCACAATCTTTTCAGGTAAACAAAGTGGGACTGAGCACCGGTGGGCAGAGTAACCGTCACCCACATGCAAAAGGTTTCAGAACAAGCAGAGTAACCTTCAAGACTTCCTTCTTGGTGCCCAGACTGCACCAAATGAACACAACTTTAAAATTGAGAAAGTAAGCCAAAAAGCTTTGAAATAAAGGATCTGAAGTTAAACCTCAACTCTGACCCATGTATCAGTGCAAGAAAAGTCTCATGTATCACATCTTTTATTAATCTCTATTCCCTTACGATATGTTTTAAGTTGCAATATGGGACACGTTTTTCAGATACAGCTGACTGTGTATTTAAGTGGTACCTGCAAATCACACCCTAGCAAGAACCAAAAGAAGGTGACCTGCAAATAATCACAACCTGACAGCTAACCCGGACAGACCACATGCCTACCTACGCCTGCACTGTTGGGCTGGTATTGTGGGAGCTGATGCAGATTTCAGAGGATGCTCCTGTGGTGTTTAAGTGTCTTGCTGAAGATTGTAGAAAACTGACAAAGCAAGTATCTCAGTTCCTGCCATATCTACTCAGCTAAGATATTTTGGTTTCCCTTTAGTGTTTTCTAGGGTTTTTCATTCCAAATGTTCTTCAAATCACAACACACAACACTTTCTCCTCTCTTCAGTTAAGTCATGTCAGCATGATGTTCTGTATTGACTGATAATAATAAAAAGGTAGCTACACTGCGAGTTGTGAATGGATTACTTCATTCTGTAGCTAGTGTCAGCAATACCCAATTTCTGTAAGACTGTCCAGTGGATCCCCTGCTGGGTGTGTGCCAACAGCCCCCTGAGCAAACATACAGGAATAGGGCTGTGGGAGGCAAGCCACTGTTTCAATTCCTGTTCTTTTACAGAGTGTATATTCTGTCCTTAATCCTTAAGGCTCCCACAAAAATCAGCTCATCTGCCCAGAAAAGGGAGACTAGCCACAGCTCAGTATGTAATAAACATACAACTGCCTCCTGAACAAATTACAAGTGTCATCCTTTCCTTTGAAATGCCTTTGTGGCGTCTCTCCTGCCATGTTACCTGCTTCATGCTGAGATTGCACAGTAGGATGTCTCCAGCTGCTGTAGCAACACACACGCACTCCTGCTCTGGAAGATCTTCAATACCCACGATGCAGCCACTTCCATCCTCTGGCATGAAACCTTCCGCAGTCAAGGAAACTTCTCTCGTTACCTTGATATAGAGAAGCCAATGACTTACTAACTACACATCACCTCACTGGGATTTTTGCAGAAATGACAGAATAACATCCATGGGTATATTTCATCCTACTGCAATTACACAAAGCATTACACAGCAGAAGTGAGTATGTGAATGGCACTAGGAAACAGCCAACATGCAAGTACTTATCTTCACTTATCCATAGGAAACTGTGAAAGCCCTCTTATGTTAGAAGTGCTAGACAGACAATGGGAAAACTCACATAAGGGAGCAAATAATAAACAGCAATGCTACAACTTCCAATTTGTCTTGCTAATCATCTTTCAACCCCCTTTTCATACTTCTCCACAGTGTCAACATTAAGAGGCAAATGGGTAGCTGCTTAAAGTGTCCCAATACTTTTAAGGGGTCTTTCAGATTTTGCAGGCACAGCATAAAAAAAATCCAAAGGAAAACCATTTGGATGTGCATGCAGGTACAGCTAAATAAGAAAGTTTTAGCTCTCTCTAGCTTAGTTGCATGAATGTTTTACATATTCAGTCACCGGGGAAAAAACCACAGTAATAAAGACCTGAAATAAAGCCTCCTCCCAAAACAGAAAAGGAAGCTGACATACTTAGCAACTTCAGATAGGCTTCAGAATTTTCTTTTTAAATTCTAAAAAAATTGCAGTTGATAGCTTTCACAAACAGACCACAGTGGAGATTTTTCGGAAAACACTCTTCTTTAAAAATGAGATCCCAGGAAAGCCCAAAAGCTCTTCTGTCAACTAACTTCAGAACTGGACATACTGAAGGAATTAGATACCTCAGAGGTACATAGTGTGTTTCCAGAGAAGACACTACAACCCAGCTCCAACAGGAATTCATGGCTCAACAGCATTTTTTTTTCTTTAGCAATATGTTGCATTTTTTTTTTCTCTAGAGCATGGTTTCAAAAGCTTCCTCAGGTACTCTTCACTAGCCCTTTGCCTGTTTGCTTCTGTTTTGTGAGTTGTGTCTCTGATGCAACTGTTCACCAGATCATGCTTAAGACTAAACCACAGGAATGACCCGTGTCAAGTACAACCGCCCTCTTGCAGGCAAATTGCATATTTTAAAAGCACAGCAAATCACTTCAGCCACTAAGATCACAATGCAGCCTCACAGCCAACTTCCTAAGCACCAACACAGAGCAGCAAGCGGCGGCAGGGAGTAGCAGGAGGCTCCGAGACCCTGCAAACGCCGCTATAAAGAGCGAACCGTATCAGAAGGCAGCCGCGACCCGCCCAGAGGCGAGCTCCCGGACGGCAATGCCGCTGAGGGAGGCGCAAACGCTTTAGTCCAGCTTTGCAACAACACGCCCGCAGCGAGAGCCGATAGGCACCGGCACCTTCCCCCGAAGCCACAGCCCTGGCCCGAGCCTGACAGAGAGAAGAGGGCGCGGCTCCCGGTGCGCCCGGCAGCGGCCCTCACCGAGTCCCCGTCGGGGCCCAGCTCCAGAAGGCCGTGCTGGGAGCCCACGAGGACCGTGTCGGGCTTGGCGCTGAGGCAGAAGCACTGCGGGGTGCCCGGGGCAGCGGCGGAGCGGCGCCCGCCGGTTCGCAGCAGCCGCAGGTTCCTCATGGTGGAGGGATGCCGGGCAGTGCCGCGCCGCTCACGGCGCCGCCATCTTCTCCGCGGCGGTCGGGCGGTCGGAGGCGAGGGCGCAGGCGCGGACCGTGGGCGCAGGTTCAGTTCGCCGATTGCGCAGGCGCAGTTTGCAGATGGCGCAGGCGCAGTCTGGGAGCGCGCATGCGCTGCCCGGCGGAGGCGCAGGCGCAGTGCGCGGAGAGCGAATGCGCAGCCCGCGTTTGCAGGCGCGGTTCGGCGATCGTGCTCCTCACAGGGGCGGGGGCGCGCCCTCTCCCGGCCCGGCCGCCGCCATCTCCCTCTCCGCACGGCGGCCTCGCATCAGACCTTTCCCAAGGGCTCCTGGAGGCAACAGAGCCTGCCTGGTGGGGGCTGAGGGGGGACCGCCACTGCAAGGTGCTGTGCCCGGCAATGCCGCCAGCGCCAGGCCGGGCTGGCAGTGTCGCCCGTGTTTGGTGCAAATCGCTCACTGTCACCTGCTGCTCCTGGCAGATCCCTTGCTGAGCCTTCCCCGAGCATCTCTCCTGGCCTGCCGTGACACAGGCGGCTGTGCGGGGTGAAGGGCTGACACTTTCTACCCTTGTCAGACTGGGGCTCTTGCGGAGCAGGTGGGTCTGTGGTGGCTGCACGGCAGGCACCTCCGCACTCCTGTGCTGCCTTTGCTGCTGGTCCTGCAACCACCTTCCCCTTCGTGAGTCATGCAGCGTGTGCTGGGTCTGGAAGCCATGTGGCGTTGCAGTTCAGACAAAACCAGTGCTGTGACTTTGCACCAGCTCAGTTCCATGTGTGATTGTGTAGGCCTGTGCCAGTGCCAGGGTATAAGGTAACACTGGGAGCAGGATGGTTATTTTGGAGCCATGTGGGTACTAACCAGTGGAAGAACTCCAGGTGAGACTTTTAAGGTGCCTAGAGGGTAGCCTACAGATAAGATAGGCCACTGCTGCCCTGATGCCACCCTGTTTGTCACTTTGAGTCCTCTCCCTCCAGCTGCTGCCGAGGGGGAGGAGAAGGCAGCTCAGGCTTCAGAGAGGAGAAGGACTTCATGCAACCGCAGGTATAGCCTTCACACTTTCCTCTTTTGCCTAGTGGAGCCAGACTCAGTGCTGATCCAGTCTAATGGCCAACCACTGTGCAAGCTGAGTTTGTGTCAAATCAGTTTTGGCTATGGAAATGTATAGAGTTTGCATGCTGTAATCGGCTTCATGTGGACTAAAGCGTGGGAGCTTAGGCCAGTGGAAGGCAGTTTTGTTCTTGCTGCTCAGGTACTAAGTTTGGCTAAAGTCAGTGATAAAACTCGGTAAAGTTGGTTAAGCTTGGGGAGGGGTTTCTTGAGACCAGCGGAAATGAGTCATATCATCAAGGCTCAGCTATGACAGCATACAGAGAAAGTCAAAGCCATACAGACTCCTTACTCTGGGCATGGGGCGTAAGACGTGCCTTCCCAGGCCAGCCCAGCGCCCATCAAGCCCAGCAGGGCCTGGCAGCGCTGGCAGGAGGAGAGGCAGCTGCCAGAGAGCGTGTGAGCCTGGCTGTGTGCCTGGCTGTGTCGTGCGCCCCGTCCCTCTGTGCTACCCCAGGACCTGCGCCGCTGGGTGAGGGCAGTCTCTGACACCCCTAGTCCCTGCACTACCTCTTTCGGAGATCTTTTCAGGGGTCAGTTTAGAACCTTTGGCCCAGCTTGATCCTACCAGCCTCTAATCTCCTGTGGCACCAAGTACCACCGTTTTTACCATGTGAGGTTTGTTTACCTTACCCAATTTGCCCCACCTGACTGCACGGCCGTGGCTCTCGCAAGCGCTGTGGGGTCCGGCGAGCAGCGGGTCTGCATCCACTGCCTCGGCGGCTTTGCAGCCTTGGGGCGCGTCCCTCCTAGCAGAGGGGACCGGTGGTGCCCTCCAGCCCGTGAGCTGTCCCCCTCTGGGCTTGCTTTCAATGTGCCGCATCACCCTGGTGAATCCTTTTCTTTCCGATACCCGGCTGCAGTTTCCTTTTTTTATTATTTTTCCCGCGGCTGCAGCTGGCCTCCCCCGCCTCGCACCCCTTTTGCTCCGCTCCTCCGTCCCTGCCGCCCTCCCCGGGCTGTGCCGCGCCCCGCCCCACCGGGCCCCGCCGCCAGACCGGCCCGGCAGGAAGCGCGGGGCGGCGGCCGGTGCAGCCCGTGCGGCCGGAGCAGGTACTCCCGCCGGGGCTGCGGGTCCCCCGCACCACCCCACCCCGCCATACTCCGGCCAGCGGCCCGGATGCCTCCCCAGCCCGGCGCTGAGGACCCCCCCGCCCCGGGTCGACGGGACAAGCGGTGCCAGGGTGCGGTCTCCGCCGCGCCGGGCGGCGCAGCCCCGTGCCAGGCTCCAGCAGGCTTCGCTTGTGCCCTACGCGGTGCAGCTGGGCTGGGAGGCGCTTATGCGGCGGTGGGGAGGGACGAAGGGGGCGCTGCCGTGTGCCGCTTACGGCAGCAGCTCCACAAAGGTCTGTCCAGCCTTCACGCTGATCTTCTGTTTTCATTGATGAGTCGGTGTAAGAGCTGCTTTCGGCTAAATATCTCTTTCAGATAGTTCCCAGGCAGCGACTGGCCGGAGGGAAACTTGAGGCAGAAGCCCCTCTTCTGTTGCTGTTGGATTTGTTTTGGAGGCTGTGGTTACCTGCTTGGTGGTGCCTGCAACAGTAGCTCTATGCCAGCAGACATTGACTTCCAGGGGCATCTCTCCGCTTCTCTTAAGGAGGTGAGATCTTCTCCTCTAGAGTGCTTTGCAATGCAGACCTGACATGACTCCTTATAACTTGGTGCTTGAACCCAAAATGCTTACTTGATCCTGTTCATGGTGTGGACCCATGGACCATCATGCTGGCAAGAGGTAGAAGCGTGAGTCTTCAGATGGTACAGGAAGTCCTTATGCTGGTACGGCCATAAAAGCCCCAGGGTCTGTTAGGGAGAGTTGAGACTAATTCTTCCTCCTGATGATGGTTCCTTTGTGCCAGGCAAAATTAGCTTGGAAATGAAGCTTTTGGGAGTTTCAGAAGCTTAGCTGAGGCAGCACCTCCATGAAGCGTGCTTGTTTCTGGCATTTGTGAATGCGTTCAGCAGCAGGATGCATGGTGTCAGGGGAGTGAACTAAAAGAAGTTCAGTAACCTTCCAAAAAGAGCGAACATTATCTATAGTTGTCTGCAAAGCTAATGTGGGAACAGGAGAGGGCAGCAATAAACGTGATGGGGCTTAATCAGCGCTAGGATGGGTAAGCCTTCTTTCAGTCATGAGGATAAGTTGTTCCTAAAAGCGTAAGCTTGGGCAACATCTCTGTATGCTCCACTGCATTAATCTCCATTCACCTGTTGTCACACAGCTGGTGGTTATGTTCAATAGTTTTGTGTCTGCAGTTGGATTCCCACTAACTTAACACTGCAACAATTTAGTTGCTTACATATTTGCTTCAGATACATTAGTGTTTGAACTGATGTCTCTGGTAGTCTTTTCATGAGAATCATAGAATGGTTTGGGATGGAAAGGACCTTTAAAGGTCATCTAGTCCAACCTCCCTGCAGTGGGCAGGGACATCTTTTACTAGATCAGATTACTCAGAGCCCCATCCAACCTGACCTTGATTCATTGATCTTTAAACCATGTTTTTGCTGAAGAAAAAAATGTAAGAAATTATTTATAGGTATTTTTCTGGAGTGTTGTTAGCTTTCTTTATACAAGGGCCATGGGTGTCTGCAGCTCTGAGCAAAAAATCACACCTGCACTTGAAAAAGTGCCCAGAAATGTGGCAGAATTGCCATCCTTGCATATGATCAGAATTCATCTGGATGTGGACCTGAGTAGCTGGCTACGGCTTTGAAGCTGGCCCCTTCTCTGAGAGGGAAGTTGGACTAGAGATCTCCACAGATTCCTTCCAGCCTTATATTTCTATTTTTCTCTTGCACATTGCCTTCCTCTTGGGAACCCAGCAGGTTACTTTGGCCACTGAGGAACCAAGTCTCTTTTGCAAGGATCACAGAATTACTTTCTCTGGTATATAATCCACCATATGAGGCCTACTCAATGGAGACCTAACAGCCAGACCTGTGCTTATTCCTCCTTTTTCATTTGCTGCAGGTTCTATAACAGTGATGATATAGTCAGGATCTGCTGTTACTTATTTACCTGGAGAATTTCCTGTTTCAATCCAATTCTGAGTATATTTCCTGAAAGAGATGAAAAAAGGACCAGAAAGCGGAGCTTGTCCCCTTGCCACTCCAGGCAATTCAGCGGAGTCAAATCCAGACAATAACAGCAGCAATGGAGCCTCAGTGAAAGAGAAAGACATGCTTTCCTCTTCGGGAGAACTGGAAAATGTACAGCTGAAACCCAGCAGAGAAACAGCCAGAAAAAAACTCTGTGGCTATTTAAATAAGCTGGGCATCAAGGGGCCAATCAAGACCTGGAAGTCTCGGTGGTTCTTTTACGATGAAAACAAATGTCATTTACTATACTACAGAACTGCACAGGACATCAACCCTTTGGGGTCTATTGATCTCTCCAGCGCCAGCTTTGACTGCAAGGTGGAAAATGGGGAAGGGGTGTTTGAGATCAGAACGCCAAGCAGAGTTTTTACTTTGAAGGTAAGGGACGGCATCTTCTTGTGGGGCCTGTTATGAAACATTCCCAGTCAGGACAGACACATGTCTGCTAAGATACCTCTTAGCTTGAGTTTCACTTTAGTCCTCCCAGCCTGGACTGTTACCTTTTGGACCTAAATTACTTGCATTGTTTTGGCAAGACTGGAACTCCATTACCTGTGAGATGGCCATTGTTTAACAGAATAGGAGTAAAAGCTGAACTGCGTGCTGAATTAAAATCATTGAGGAGTCCTGCAGTCCACAGGTAATTTGCCGAACAGAAATGAGCTCCTCTGTCTAAACTGGTTGCTCCAGCCGGAACTTTTGCTAGATTTTTATCTCTGTGAAAATCACTATTAAGAAGTTCTGTGGGTGATTCCTGGCTAAAATAATTGTGACATTTCTGCTTAGCCTTGGAGCATAGTAAACCAAAAAATGTTTAAAATGAGGTCAGTGGTCCCCTGAGGTTCTGTTACTAAGGCCATGCTGAAGATTTACTGTATGCTCCCAAATCGGTGTTAGGACCAGAGGACGTAGCATAGGCTTGACACAGCTGGTCTTTATTTCTGCTGACTTGGGCAGCGAAGTGGTGGTCAGCCCTACAGGATGTGTCTCATGCTGATGAGATTCCTCCCCTCCCCTTCCTGTTTTGTGTTATGCTAGGCAATCAGCAAACAAGCAATGATGTACTGGCTGCAGCAGCTACAAATGAGACGTTGGGAATTTTGCAATGCTCAGAGCAGATTTCCTGTGGGCAGCTCCCAGCTTGTGAATGAACCTCCGGCTGGCAGAACAAGTAGGTGTCGCATACGTCAGCCTTTCTTTTGCTTTCAGCCCCGCAATGATGAATGGTGCTCCTCACCTGTAAGTGGGCAGAGGTTTTGTTGAGGTTTTTAAATGCAGGTGCTGACTATCAATGCTTGGTCGATGTTTGGAACTTCTGGCCTTATTATGGATGAATGTGAATGGGCTGTCTTCTAATGCACAGCATGTGGTTGGAGATGCTCAGGGATCTTATGATCATGAATTCTCTCTTGATTTTCCTCATGCATGTGAAGTGTGCACATTTGGTATATCCCCTTCCTCTTGTGAGGCCTGTGAAATTTACAGCAAGCAAGTTTTTTTTCAGTGGTGGTGGGATGAAGATGTGCATTCCTAGCAGCGGGAGTGCAGGCCGGTGGATCAGGAGAGGGCACAAGCAGGGTGGCCACCTGTTTAGTTATGACCAGATGCACATTTTGTTTGAAACAAATATCCCCTTCCCTAGTAAGTGTCTGCTGTAAAATGTTCTGGATACCTTGGCATTTTGCTACAGCAGGCAATAATTTGGTTACAGACTGTGTTTGTGGAGTGTTATCTGCACATTAAAACTATCAAACAGTGTTTGGGATGGGGGAAAAGATCAGCAACAGCTCCCTTCCTTATTCCTTTAGGTGGTTTAAGTGTGATTGTTTATGGTTAGTCATTCTCATATACAAATGGTTGAAGTCACTTGATTGTCCTTGAATAGATGACTCTATTTGTACATGGAACCTTCTGTAATTTGACCTAAAACTAAGGAAACCTGCTCTGCTGTTCTTGCTCCACCTGGCCAGTTGAACATGGAATGTATACCTGTAGTAAAATGTTGTGGCTCTCAATTTACAGGAAGGAGCCAAAGTCCAATGGAATTTTGTTTTGTTCACTTGCTTCTGTGTTCTGGTTTGGTTTTGCATAGATGTTGGTGACAATGAAGACTTTCTGCCTCCAGTGAAAACACCAACAGAAGCAGTGGGTTTAAAGGCAGCGTCTTTGCCTGCACCTCAAATATCTACTGCTTTGCAGAACATCTCCCTTAAGCACCCTTGGACAGAGATACAGTAAGTACCCAAGGAGAGCTGCAGTGCAGCTGACATGCTGGCCTGCCACTTTGTGCCTTCCTTGCCTGTCATGTATTGTGTGAAATGAGACTCTTGCCTAGGTGGAAGAACCATGAAGCATCTTTTTGAAGGATATTCTGGGCAAAAGTAAACTTCCTGCCAGAGGGTCTTTCACATCCTCCTGTTCCAATGCATTTCACATCCTCTAGCTCTCTTAGCAAAGATCCTAGTGGCAGACATAGGGCTTGGTTAAGCTTTCTTCAGTGTAGGTGGTGGTTTGCATGCCTACTGCAATGCACCTGCACATGGCTCTTGGGAGGGCACACGGGCATGTTGAGCTGTACTTTGTAGGCTAGTGATAGAAGCCCGTTAGCATTTTCCAGTGGTTTCAAAGGACCTTGAAGGTAGTGCACTTTCTAAAGCAGGAACTCCAAGCAAAAGGCTCTTGAGCCCGTAACATGGCCTGACACTGCAGAGCTTGCTACTCCTTGCTGAGTTTCTAGTATGTGAATATTCCCACTGCCTACAATGATGCTGCTGTCTGCAGTTGCAATGTGGTGCTCCATCAGGGCTAAAGTTACAAGCCTTAGGCAGTTACAGTTGCACAAAGACAACTCCTATCAATATCTCCTTAAGTGTGTCCTAGTCACTTATTTACATGTAACCAAAAATGTGTAAGTGGCCACAGGTGTGATACATAGCCTGGCACCTGCCAAATGTTTTTGGTGGGGAGATTGGCTATAGTTTTTTACCACCACTACTGTGGCTACAATCTGATGTTGGTAGGAAGAAAGATCCCCCATGGGACCAAGGAGGATCAGAGTCAGCTGTACTATTTTGCAGGGTATGCATTCTCTTCTCACTTTGATTAAAAATAATATGATCATATCTCCTCCCCCTCCCCAGCCTTGCTTTTTCTAGCTTGAATAACAATTGCCTCTTTTCAGCTTCAAATTGTATTGCTCCCCTGGTTCTGTGAACATGTCTTCAGGCTCTGTCACTATCACTCTTCAGGAGTGTAGCAAGTCTGATTTCAGCTCAGTTCATCAGATTCCTGAGCTGTTGTGGTCTCAGAGGAACAACAAAGTGCAGCATGAGGTACAGAAAAGTAGGAAAGTTGCATTGGATGAGTGCCAACTGCAGACTACAAGGGATGAAGGTCTGCTCATCTTATGTGCCAGTATGTTCCCTGAGGTCAGAAATATCTGCTCTTCTGCTGTGGAGTCTTATAGTAACACAGGAAAAAGAGAACAATGTCTAAATACCATTTTCATTTACAGTTAGGAAGTAGCTGACACTGAGTTGTAGATTCAAAACAATAGGCTTGTTTTGTTTCAGCTGATGGACAGCACAGGAGGAGAAGGGAAAAGACCTCTATAGACATAGGCAACTGTCTCACTTTCCTGTATAGGTTTTACAGAAAATGCTGTGCATTTTTGGTTCTGCATAATGCTGTAAAGGCATCTCTTAGTGCTTCTGGCAATATCTGATAGCAGCAGCTGTAACAAACTGGTTCTGGGTCTGATTGCGGTTTTCTTCCTGAATCTCTTTACGGCATCAAAGTCTATTGGGTTTGTTATTACAAGGTTATTAAATGTGGTTCAGAGCACAGGTCCTGTTACTGCTTCAAATACGGTAATTGTGGCAGTTTTGGCTGTGCTGTAGCTTTTCTTGGCACCTCAGGATTTCCGCAGTAAGCTAAGGAAAGAAATGAAGGGAAGGAGAGAGCGAGAGGGGGAAAGAAGGAGGAAGAGAGGGAGGGAGAGAGAGAGGGGAGGGAGGAAGGGAGGGATGTGATTGGTCTACTGTTACCTTTGATCCCTTTGTCCAACCAGATGCATCTATGTACAGGGCTCAAGCACATGGGGAAAGATCTCCAGCTGATTTACATTGCTGTGCTGGTACTGATTTTGTGGCACCTTCCTGATTTACACCAGTTACAACCTTGCTCCCCTCAGATCCACCAGTGGACAGTGCTGTGAACAGTTCATTTTCTCAGCACATGAAGGAGATAGGTTTTTGGAGGAGGGGTGGAATATCAGGAGAGGTAAGGCGTTGAATAGTTTGAATATGCACTGACTGCAGTGATCATGACTTCTGTTCACTAGGCTGTCTTGATCTCTTCTTGTTTCAGAAACACTGTCTACAATATCTGTGGCTCCAAGCAGCTCTGGGGGAACAATGGGAACATCTTTAGCTTCAGTGAATTCCAGGAGCATCCTGAGAACCTGGATGAGGAGCGAGAGACAGAAGTGGAGGCAGGGTGTGCAGGTGCTTGTTACTGAGCTGTGTGAGCTGTTCTGAGTATGATGCCTTCTAGCATGGAGTCGGACTTAGCAGGAAAGGGAGGGAGAGTGTGGCTGGTCGTAATGGGATGCGAAAACTCTATCTCATTGTCTCGGGTCCCTTCCTGTGTTGTTGGCACAAGACTGACTCTTTTGGCTCTGCTTCAGGCTGCATCTGTCTCTCTCCTATCTCTGGAACCTTCTCCAGAGGCAAAAATGCCATCCATGGTGCCAGCCCATACTGGTATTTCTTTGAGGTAGAAGCTAAATTGCTGCACGGTCACAGGCTAAGCTCAGCAGCTCCACTGCATGCTTGGGAAGTTACCTCTCTGTGGTGGTAACTTCCATTTGGTGTGTGCAAGATAGATGGGCGGGGTGCAAGGTGGGTTAACAGGTGCCATAAAACATCATGGCTTTGTTTATTCTGCGCGTACCTGTGGCTCTTCCCTACTGCCTGTGCTTCAACATTCTGGATTCCCGCAGGTCAATTTTCCATGTCCTTGTGTCAGTCTTCTCTGCTGAGCTGTTATGAGTTCCCCCCACAGCAAGACTCAGGAGTTCATAGTAGCAACAGTTCTGTGTAAATTAACCCTATTTTCCTTCAGTTAAGGAGGGGACCTTGGAGGATGGGACAATGGAGCCCAGGCTGAACTGGGTTAGGAAAGCCAGGTGGATGAACAGTGGCTTCCCAGGCTTGCCTGAAGAACTGTCCAGGGAGAGGAACCCAATGGATAAAGTGAGTGTCCTACAGCAACAGATCCTGACACTCACAGAGGAAGTCAAGTCACAGAAGGTGAGTGTGGCCTTCTCTACTGGTGAAGCACTGTGATTTTCAAGATTGCTGCATTCAGTTTTGCTTCTGAAAGGAGGCAATTTCAAGATCCTCAGGACCTTTCACTGTTAACTCATTACTGGTTGGGTCTGTGCTTCCATGCTGCCATTGCCCTGTGCAGCACTGTGATGTAATGGCTTTGCATTCCCTTTCCAGGAGCTGGTTAAACTTCTCCACAAAGCCCTGGAGGCAGCCCAGCAGGAGAAGCGAGTATCTAGCATGTATCTCACGGCAGCAGAAGATAAGGACAGGCTGGAGCTGGTGCGTCACAAAGTGAGACAAATCGCAGATCTCACCAGTAGACTGGAAGCTCTTGAGCAAGCAAAGAAGGAACTGGAGCAGGTACTGACTCTGAGAGATGGCCATATCCAGGAACTCAAGGAGCACGTGCAACTTCTGATGGAGAAGAACCACGCCAAACAGGAAGTCATCATGGCCTTGACGGAGCAGATGGCCCGCGAATTCTCTGACCCACTGCAAGAACCCAACACTATCACTGCAGAGACATTGTACAAGCAGCAAGAGGAGATTGAGCACCTGAAGGTGTGTGAGACAGCACAAGTCTGGGGGCTTCCACATTTGGGGGCTCCCACGTCTGTGCCCTCTGGTTCAGTGGGAGGGTGTTCCTTGTGGGAAGCACAGAGTATACTGCTAGTTGCTCCATCTGTTTCAAAACCAGAGGCAGGCTAGAAGGGGCTCACCTGATACCAATAGAGCACGCCAAAGCATCTGGAGCAGTTTCAGCTTCAGCTTCAGCTGTTCTGTTTGACTTTGTGTCACCATTCAGTGCCTGCCTCTTTCTTTGCTATTCTTTTGTTTCACAGCTGCAGTCTTACTTGCTGCCTTCACTAGCTTTGTTCCTCTGTGTTGCCCTCTTGCAAACAGTTTCCCAGTCCCTCCTGTTTTTTTCAAATCCAGCCTGTTGTATGTCACTATATGCACAGTTATAATGACTAGTTAGCGTGGGATGGAGAACTGCCAAAAGAGCCACTTACTACATTGTGAGAGACTGTTTGTTTTTGTTGCCAGCCCTGGGGCTGAGATTTGTGTCAGTTTTTAAAAAAAAAAGAACAAAACACATACATTCTTCATCTTATTTAGGTGCTTCTCTAGCTTTATATCACCCGGATGTCTCTGTGTTTTCTTAGCATGTACATGCAGTGCACTTAGCATTTTCAAGTGTCTTGTCCATGCATGACACTCCTATTTAATGTTGTGCCTTGATTTCCTTTGTAGGCAATATTTGCCCTGGGGAGTCCTGTCTTTTCCCCAGAACACAAGATTGTTGAGATATTTTCTTGTCCTTAACACAGTCCACACTGGAGGCCCCTGAACTGGGAGGGGATTCTAAGCCCCTCAAGAACTCTCCTTGTGTGACTGTTTTGCTTTGTGGCAGGATGATATTGATGCATACAAAACCCAGAACCAATTTCTCAACTCAGAGATCCACCAGGTTACTCGGCTCTGGACAAGCGTTGCTGAAAATGAAAAAGCCCTTCTGATGAAGGTAAGGCAAAATGACTTTTTTTCCTTAGTGAGAGCTGTTACTAGTTTCTTTCCGAAGTTGACACTGGAATGGATTTTGGTACAAAACACACCAGGAATAAGCTTTCTTCCCAATGTGTATTTTTAGTGTGATCTTTTTGCTGCTTTATGTTGTTCCCAAATTAGACATGATCATTTTCATTCTTTGATAAAAGTAAAATACCTGCAAAGCTCAGTCTTAAGGATGCTGAAACTTAACCCAGATTTCTGCATCTCAGCTGTGCTTTTGGATACAAATGAAAAAGCAATACTATGTATAGGGAATCAGAAAATTTTCCTGAGAGCTGGCAGAGTGACTGAGCCCTGGCTCCATCTAGTCTTGTTTTCTTTACCAAGCTTGGCACTACCAGGTGGCAGCACTCTCAGGTCCTGCAGCTAGATCAGAGTTCTTATGTTTTCTTAAGCTCTGTTTTTATTTCTAGCCTTGTAAGTGTGCATAACCTGGTTACTCTCAGACTTGTCTAATGCTACCTTCTGGTCCCGAACCACTTCCCCAGGCTGGTGGTGTGTGCTGACATTTGTTGTGTGGGGTTTCCCTGGGTTTTAAGGTATGTCTCCACAGTCTTGGATTCTGGAATAGGGCAAAAAGCTGCTTCTGAAGTGTTATTGCCATTCTTATATCTGTTTGCTTTCTAGTCCTTTGAAACCCTGCCTACCTCCTAACTTGCTGCCCTTCTCTGATCCTGAAAACTGCCGTAACCTTCAGAAAGGAAGTAATCATACCAACATGCTCAATGTGATGCAAAATGCTGATTAAAGTGGTAGTACAACAGTATCCCACGCTCCTTTCTGTCCCCTCTGTATGCAGCCTAATTCTTTCTGTGGTTTTGTTTTTGTTTTCAGCTGCTGCTTCCCACTGAGCAGGAGTCTTCCTTTTGCTTCCTGTGAGACATTGGGTGACTCTAGTTACCTGTGTGGCCTCAGTTCTCCACTTGTGGAGTGGGGATGACAATCTTCATTCCTTTTTTCTGCTTTGTTTGCCCAGGAGTATGGTGGTGGCAGGGACTGTCCTGCTGTTTGAACTCACTTGGGCTTCCTGTGCTTGAGGAATGCTGTGTACCAGTGCCGTGGGACTAGGGTTGCTGAGGGGCATGTGGTCACCTTGTCTGTGGTGCTACCGTGTATCCTGAAAATGGTGTGGTCATAGCTCAGTCCCTGGAGTGGTGTGTTTTGTCAGGATACAGCTCAATGTGGGGTAAAGAACTTGTCTACTTGCAGGGAAAAAGCCTGCGGAGAACTCAGCTGCAGTGGTGGCTCTTTGGTTGTGTCTTGAGCCCAGCTGGCTGGGATATGGCCATCCACTGATGCAATGCAGGAGTTAAAGTAGGTGATGCTGTGATAGGTCTCCCACTCAATAACCAACTTCTTTGCATGTTAGCTACTGGAGCCTGTGCTTGTTCATAGATGCTGGTGATTCATTAATGGCTGCAATTCCACTGACTGTAGAAAACTGTTGGACATGTTTTTTGCGGCTTTGCTGTTCAGGAGTCTTCACTTTATGTGCAGACCAGGCCAGTAGAGAGCAGTGGCAACGCAGGAAGAACCATCAATGAGCCAGCTCATTCCCTCTTTTTCCCCATCAGTGTGCCTGCCTGCAAGCACGAAACTGCCAGATGGAGAGCAAATACCTGACAGTCTTGCGGAAGCTGCAGGAGGCTGTGCCTGGCCTGCCCAGCTCCCATGCTGAGTTGGTGAGGAACCTCATCCAGGAAGCGCTCCAATGGGATGTAAAGAAAGAAGCAGAACAAGGTTTTAATCTGAATGCTGTAAGGTAAGAGGCAAGAGCATGGGGATATTCACACCCTTGTAGGAGTCTGGCCATGGAGGGGAATGCGCAGGTGAGAAAGATCTGGGGACTTTTCTATAGCAGGGACTTGGAGCCATGACCTAGGAGTGGAGGTTGAGGAGGCTGGTTTAGTTTGGTGGTGTGGAGACCACGAGTATCTGATAGCAGCATATCACTGTAAGAAGGGGAAGTTAAAGTGGTACAGCTAAACTTTACTTGGCAGTGGCAGACAATATGGCAAGTGACAACAGCCATGATGTGCATGGGAGGTAAACACTGGACATGAGGATAAACTCCTGTAGGAGAGGAGGCCACCTGGAAGGTGGGGAATCTCCATCCTTTGGGGTTTTCTAGTCCCAGCTATACAAAGCCACCATTGCCCTGTTCTAGTGCTGGGGATAAGCCTGCAGTGAAGGCAGGCTGAACTGGGACCTCCAGAGAGCCTTGCCACCAGCGCTGCTGGAGTCCTTGCATTTGTGTTTATGCTTTCCTGCCCAGTTAGTGCCCGAGTTCTGTAGCAGTTTCCATTTCATCTGGTTGGTCAGACTCGCAGGTTCTTCAGGTAGCTTTGGAGATGAGATCCCAAGGCCAAGCTTGATATCTTACAAGTATTCCAGCCTGTGGATTGATGATGCACAAACCCTGATGCACAAACAAGCTGTACTATCAGCGCTCCTGGTGTTTTCCAATTAGTAGGAGGTTTGCATTGTGTACAGGGAAATGTCAGAAGGGACTGTGGATCTCTGTTTTTTGGTCTGATGCCCCAAAGCCTTTGCAGTCCCTTCCTACAGAACTGTCTCTGCACTAGGACATGGCAGGGAGAAGGTACACAGGTTGAGCTAGATAGTCCCTTCGGGGTGGGGGAGCAGGCAAGGTGAGAGAGGTCTGATGAGGTTGGGCTGTAGCTCAGAGGAAAGTTGCACTTGAGTTCGAGTTGCTGCAGGCTCTCATTTGTTTTCAAGGCTCTGAGACAGTGGGCATGGCACGCTCTCACATGCAGCTGCCAGAGAAGTGAAGGACGAGTACCTGTGCTCCGGCATGGGTGACAGGAATCTGGCAGCAGGCTCTAGTTGGCATGGCCTCAAGCAGTGAGTGGCCCTTGATGCACGGTCCTTTGAACCTCTGCCTTGTGTCCTTCCAGTGAGTATGATGAGTATGGGTTTATGACTGTACCTGACTATGAAGTTGAGGACTGGAAACTTCTGGCCAAAATCCAAGCCCTGGAGATAAAGTCCAACAACCTGCGGAGCCAGGAAGCAGTGGAGAAGCCACTCCGTGACAGGTGGAACAGTGTTGGAGAGCTGAGCCCTTCTGCAGAGCTGAAGAGCCTGATCCGAAGTGGCATTCCGGTGGAGCATCGGCAACGGGTCTGGAGGTGGATTGTCAGCCGGCACTGCAGCCATCTGCCTGACCACTACCAACGGCTGTTACGGCAGAGCAAGAGCACCGAGCACCCTGCCTGCCGGCAGATTGAGCTCGACCTGCCCCGCACACTGACCAACAACAAACATTTTTCCTCTCCCACTTCCCAGCTTATCCCCAAGCTCCGGAGGGTGCTGCTGGCATTCTCCTGGCACAATCCTGCCATTGGATACTGCCAGGGACTGAACAGGTGAGGAGCCAGGTATGCTGCTTCTTCATGGGATAGCACTGAGAAGGTGTAGACACATACTCTAGGCTGTGATTCGAGCAACCCCAGGCTCCTGCCTCTCTAGAGTTCTGTCCTGGCTCTAGGTATTTTCCTGCATAATTCTGCATTTGGTGTCTTTTTTCACACAGTGTTGTAGCTGGGATCAAGCAAGCAGCAGGATGCACTTGTTCAGCATCTCCATAGTTACAGAATAGGAAGGAGCAGCTATAGGAGGTAGAGTGAGGCAGTCCCAGAATAACAGCATGAGGCTGGGGCTGAATTTCTAAGTCTTAATGTGCTCGGCAGAAGAACACCCTGATGATTCCCCTTTTTGCTGAGAAGAGTTGGAGGAAATGTTGGGAAGTGTTAGAAATGAGGGAGTTGCAGCAAATGACATGAGGATAGGCTGAGGAAACTGGGGTGGTTCTGTCTGGAGAAGAGAAAGTTCAGGAAGTCTAAAGCTTCTTTCACTTCCCAAAGAAGGCTATAGGAAAGATAAAACCAGACTTCTTAGAAGTGTGCTGCCAAGTAAAAGAGGCACTGGGCACTAGCTGCAAGAAAGGAATTTCTGGTTGGACCTTTTCACATGAGGAAAGTGTATGTAAGCTATTCGTCTTGTTCTTTGGATGGTCTTCAGAAAGACATTTTCCACTCTAGAGAGCCCTTGATACTGGATATCATCTTTCCAGTCTGGCTGAAAGGGGGTAAGGGCTGTAGAAGAATGTATGGGAAGGTAAGCTATGTCATGTAATATGGAGTATCTCTGAGTGAGCTCTTTTCCTGTATTGAAATAGCCAAAATCAGCACACTGCTAAGTTCAGCAGATCTACAGAACATCCCGTTAGCTGGGGAGTCTGGCTTTGTCACACCAGTTCCATATTTCATGCTTCCTGTTTCCTGACAGAGGCACATGGGAAAGAAAATCACAGCCCCATGGTTCCTTCAGAAACCCACAGAACAGACCACTTGTCTCTCTGACCAACTGTCCTGCCACGTTTGATGTTTTGGGCACTCATGGAGCTAGAGACCTGCCAAGAGGAATCTTGGATTCTCCAGTTCCTGTGCTGGCCTGTTTCTCCTCCTGCAGTGTTGCATTGCCTCACCATATCGTGTCCATCACAGATTGGCAGCTGTTGCCCTCCTGGTCCTGGAAGATGAGGAAAGTGCTTTCTGGTGCCTAGTCCATATTGTGGAGAACCTGATGCCAGCAGACTACTACAGTGACACACTGATAACATCACAGGTGAGCTGGGCACCCTTACATCTGCTTGGACTCTGATGCAGTGATTTACAGTAAAGGTTTAAAAGCAAGCAGTCAACTTGCAGTGTGTTTGATTTTGCACAGGACAGTGATACTACCTTGCAATCCCTTCCATTGCAGAGGTGTCGTAGACTTGACAGTACCAAGTTATTACGCACACAGGAGCAGCAAAATGGATCCCCAGCACTAGGAAATTGTACACCACTCCTGAGTCAGGAGGTGCCCTTCCTTGAAGGTCAGGTTAGTCAGAAGGAAGGTGCCCGTTAATTGCACAGTTACTTATTTTAAGGATGGCCTAGTAGAGGTGAAGCAGCAAACTCCAGCGTGTGTAGAGCTAAGTATGAAGAAGGCACTATTGTGCAGCCCTTCAGATGTTTCTTTGGAAACTGCACCCTATCTTTGGAGTGCCATGTGCAGATGGAAGAAAATACTGCGATGTTTATATTCACTGTACTTGCCTCAGTTCATGATCAAATACAGTGTTAGTTCTGGCTTTGGGGTTCCCTGCAGATCAGAAAGCCCTCTGGCCTTTTGAGGTAAATGTTGTTCTGTGAGTAACTTACCCTCCTGGTTCAAAGTCACTGGATTTCAAGGTTTTCAAGATGTGTTGTCTTTTATCAGATATACTACATCCTCCCAAGCAGACACAGAGCCAAGACAAATTCCATATAGTTCAATGGAGTTGTAATTGTGTGCTCATACCACCAACACCCAGCAGTGCCCAGTCTGGTGAGCCTGGTCGTGGTCTTGGTGTCTTTATTGCATGTGGTCCTTTCAGAGAGAAGAGGGTTGTATCTGTGGGCCCACAATAGATGAGGCTACAAGTGTCAGTAGCTGAGAATGACTGATTGTGCCACTGAATTTGTTGGCTAATGTTTACTGGGACAGTGGTGTGCTGCTGGAGAGGCCAACCCACAGACTGGGGAAGCAGCCAACACACTGTGCAGATAGCAGAATGTCTATCCAGAGCAGGTAGTGTTAGCTGTGAGATTTAATAGGCAGCACTCAATACTTAACAAATAGTGATTGACAGGGAAAACGTATCAGACTGAAGACACAGAAGCTTCCCTACATTTGGTGAGAAAAGACTCTCAGCTGAGGGAACCTCGTTTAGAAAGACTTTCTGACCTCATGGTTGGTCTCTGAAGGTCTAGCCAAGACCCACGTAAAGAGGAAGGTCTAAGGTCATGCTTTGTGGATTGGCTTGATAAAGTGAAAGCTCTGAGCTGGCTGGAAAACTTCAGGTTTAGCTCTTGCAGATTTTAAAGACCAAGCATATCACCTCGTCTGGTTTGTACCACAGCTAAGTGGGCTGACACAGCTGGGGCAGTAGTATGATATGGCATAGGGGAAGACCTAACCACGATCTTGCTCCTTAGCGCTTCCCCTCATGAAACCATGGCTTCCCTGAGATGAAGCCTTTATAAACCTGGGTCAAGGATCTCGCCAACTGCATTTCTGTGTCTCGGCTTGTGGAACCAGAAGCAGAGCACAGACAGTACTCAGACCTCAAAGAGAAGCTAAGTGAGAAGAAGATCAGGTCCTGCTTGCGAAGTCCGAGGGATTCTAGGTGTTTATTCTATTGGGCCACGCACAGTCATTCAGACCTGGGAAGGTTTTAATCCCTGTCACGCAGTTGGATGCTCATGACATCACAGAAAATCCCATTAATACCGATCTGGGAAGATGTGGCAGCATTCTCCCTCTTGACTTTGAGGTTGGGAAGCAATATGATCCTCTGAGTGAGAAGAATGTATGTATCTCTGCTTGTATCTTGGCTCTGTTTCAGCTCCACACCTTGCACTGGGTACAGCGTACAAGCATGCTGCTCAGTAATTTTAAAGGGTTGGGAGACAAAGGATGCTCTGCTCTTCCTAGGGTGTGGTTAGGCTAGAAGGCAGCACCAGTGATTACCGTGGCATGTGTGGGCCACTGTCCTGTTGCACTGCTCCTCTCCTCCAATGCCAAGACTGCTTTTAACTAGGACTTCATTGTTTTTCTTTTTTGTCAACTTTAGGTAGACCAGAGAGTCTTCAAAGACTTTCTGTCAGAGAAGCTGCCTCGTCTCATGGCTCATTTTGAGCAGTATCGGATTGATGTCTCACTCATCACCTTCAATTGGTTTCTGGTGGCCTTTGTGGACAGCCTGGTCAGCGACATCCTCCTGCGAGTGTGGGATGCCTTCTTGTATGAGGGAACTAAGGTGCAGTTCTCCGCCTAAGCCTTCCTCCCATCTGCACCACATCTGTGACATGGTGGCAGGGCAATGGACATAAACATGTGTCGAAGAGATATGGCATTGTCCTGTCCTGCCTGTTTGGTAGGGTACCTTGATGCCTCCCAGCATCTGTGTCATCTGTGTACTTGCTGCCTGTAGGCAGACCTAGTCCCTGCTACTGTGCACAGTATCCCTGGCACTTTTTAGCAGGTAATCCTGCTATGAAACAGCTGTCTGACAGGCCAGGGTGTCTTCTGCTCTGTGACCTGGACACAGCTGAAAGTATGACAGAATACAAGGAGCAGAAGATGGGCAGAGAGTTACTATCTGAAAACATGAGTCTTGCATTGCCCCTGTGCATAGGTAGAACTGGAGAACCCTTGTGAAATCCCTAGGGGTCCTTTTGGAGGACCTGGTATGCTCTGGGGTTGTAAATTAGAGGGTCATTCTCTTGGGATTAACTCTGTGCTTCTTTAGGCCTGCCGTCATGCAGCAGAAGCCCAGTGTCCAGCCTGTACTGCAGCGCTGTGTGCCCTACCCCATGTTTTACGCCAGGAGGGCCTTGTCGCTCAACTGCCTCAAACTCTTTCAACTCAAATACTTTTCAATCCTCCAGGTGATTTTCCGCTATGCTCTTGCAATTTTTAAATACAATGAGGAGGAAATCCTAAGAATTCATGACAGTGTGGAAATCTACCAGTACCTACGCTTTTTCACGAGAATGATCATGGATGGCAGGTAGGACTGTGGTTTGTAGGCACCCTTCCATCCTGGGTTTGTACTTGCTTGTCTGTTACGTCAGCCTAAAAAGAGTTGTGACCAGTCTGTTAACAGAGGTGCATGCGCATTGGCAGGTCTGTGGNCTGATACAGGCCAGGATGCTGTTGGCCTTCTTGGCCACCTGGGCACACTGCTGGCTCATGTTCAGCCGGCTGTCAACCAGCACCCCCAGGTCCTTCTCCTCTGGGCAGCTTTCCAGCCACTCTTCCCCAAGCCTGTAGCGTTGCCTGGGGTTGTTGTGGCTGAAGTGCAGGACCCGGCACTTGGCCTTGTTGAACCTCATGCAGTTGGCCTTGGCCCATCGATCCAGCCTGTCCAGGTCCCTCTGCAGAGCCTTCCTACCCTCCAGCAGATCAACATTCCCGTCTCTTTTTGACTTTCCCTTCATGGTGTTACTTAAAGTCTTTTTGGCTTGGGCAAAGGCATGCTACAGCAGAGCAGGCCACAAAGTCTGGGCCAGCCTCCTTTTTGCAGCAGCTGGAACTTGTGCTGCCACTTGCTGCGTTTCTCTCAGCTGTAGTTGAGGTATTTGGGAACACAGCACCACTCACAACCTTTAATGGCAACATGTATCTGAGAAGAAGATTTCTGGGATCAGAAGAGCTCAATGTTGGGAATATTCCTTCCCTGGGGCCATCAGAATTGGCACCCAATCCACCATCTCGTGACTGGTGGCTGCACACCAGTACCTTAAAAGGTGGTGTGGTGTAAGGCTGTTTAAAGTGTTTCTTGAGTTGGTGTTTGTGTGAGAAGGAATTGGATGTGATTCCTTTAAGGCTCTGTTGCTTGGTGACTTTTGAGCTCAGAGAGCGAACATCTGAGGCCCTACTCTTTGCCTACCCCATGATGCACTTGTGTCTCTGTTACCATCTGTTACCAGCCAGTAAATCGGTTCACCAGACCTGTCTTTTCCATCGTAGGAAGCTGATGAACATTGCCTTCAATGACTTAAACCCCTTCCCCATCAAACTGCTGCGGAACCGGCGGTCAATGCACAGGGAAGAGCTGGAGGCAGAGCTGTGCGAGCTGGAACAGATCAAGGCAGCCTATGTAAAAGAGAGAGCAGAGCAGGGGCCTCAGGACCTGAAGGAGGTTGTTAGTGAAGAGGAAGAAGAGATTTAACAGAATTCCTCATCACTTCCCTCCCGCCTTGCAGAAGGTCTTCAGTAGCAACTGTCCGTAAGAGATGGAGCAGAGGGGGAAAGGTGGTCACAGCAGGAGTTCATCTGCCCCAGGAAGCAAGGCTCTAGGTATAGGACCATGTGGGGACCAAACCAGACTTTCTAATGGATTGGAAGGTGTCAAAGGAGATTTATCCTCTTCTGTACTTCTCCCTGTTCAGCTCAGCCTTTCCTGTGCAGTTCAGGATTACAGCTGTAGGTCTATAGGAAATATCAGTTGTGGTACCATGACAGAAGTTGACATGGTGCAAAAGACTCAGCCAGGCAGGGCTTTTCTATCTTTTATGATGGAGGCTTGAAAGAGATCTTTATGTACAAGTAAAATCACCGGAAATAATGAACTGAGAGCACTCCCTTATTGGTAGCTCAAGCTTCTGAATTGGTCAGGAAGGAAACCTGCTCTTTGAAGGCATGGTGCCTTCAGTGGCTAGCCTGCCAGGAGAGTGCGTGTTTAACATTGCTGTTACTGAGTCATGACACTGTCTCCAGAGGAGTGTTGGGCCTGAGGAAGTCCTGGGAGCTGGAGGACATCTTCCCATGGAACTCAGGCTGGGACAAGTGAAATGGGTTGTGGGAGAATGGAGTTGCCTCTCCAGTTTATTTTGTTTCCTGTGGAAGTCCATGGGAGCACAAGGTGTGTCTCCCTGCCTGGCTGGGCAATGCTGGGAGCTATGTCTCCTCTTTATTTAGCTTTGAGCAGAGCCATCTATGGGTTGGCCTGATGGGCAGCACTGTACCTTCCAGAGGTGACTTTGCTCCATAGAGGAGCATTCATCTTGGTGTGAAACCAACCGCAGCCTGGCTGCAGGCAGGGCCTAATGTTATGGAGACTTTGATTACTGGGGACACCTGGGTCTTCTGATCACCTCACACTTGGCCAGGATGAGTGTGTGGCCATCTCTCTCTGCCTCATAGTTATACTCCTCCTGTGCCGGGTTTCTACATTGATGTCTCTGACTCCCATTCATAATAGGAGGGAGGTCTTTTTTGTAGGGGTTTCCAATACTGAAGGTGTTTGACCCATGGAATATGGCACTTGGGGGGTGAACCTGCAAACCACTTGGACTAGGTCACAAAAGATGGCTTGATATTCTTTAGAAAAAACATTAATTTCCCCTGAACCAAGGAGCTGTCCTCCATGGGTCTGGCACACAGAGATGCCCTGCCTACCTCTGGGAATGGGGTCTGATAGCCTTCTCCCCTGCCTCTCCTGGGCTGGATACCCTGCCTGTGCAGCTCAGTCCTCCACAGACCCAGAATGAGTCAAGTGCTTCAGATAAATACAACTTCTTTGCCCCAACATGGTGCCAGTTCCTGCTTTCCTGCTTTCCTGCTGAGCAGTGCTTTATTCCAGGTGTGCCCGCAGTGCTGGCACTGACAGCATGCTGCAGACCCCGCTGTAATGCAGGCTCTGCTCTACGTTTTTAGACTGACCTTGAACCCAAGCCTGTTCAGTGGATGATGCCTCCTTTAAACTTCTTGTGGTATAAAGTCATCAGTGCTTGCAGAGGAAGGGAAAAGAAGCATTCATAGCCTATACTGTTCTCAGCCAGGTGGCCGTAGCCAAGATCAGAGACTAGGGGAAACAGCACCAACCTCCATTCACCTGAGACACGTGGTCTGCCTCAGCTCTGCCTCAGGCACAACTAGACAAATCAGCCAGTTTCAAACAATTATAGAAGTCTGAGCTGGGAGAGAGCTGTGGAGGGCAACCACACAGTATGGAAGTAATCAAAGTGTAAAATGACGTTTTTGGAAGAGTGGATAGATGGGCAAGAGTGAGGTAGATCCCCAGCATGTCGCTGACAGCTGCACAATTGAAAGCCTGGGACAAGAAGAAAATGTTACCGGAGTCTTACCACAGTATCTCAAGAAAATGCACTGGTTTTAAAATGAGAAGCTAGAGAAGCTCAAAAGGCAGAACGCTTTTCTTTACAGATTATATTGCTAATCTAATTTACTCATACTGTTACATGCATGGGTGCACACAAATACAGATTTTTGTTACTGTTATGGACTCTTGAAAGGCATTATCTTTTACATCAAGACCATGGAAATTAGAAGTACACTTACAATTGTATTTTTCCTAGAGCCTTTTGCAACAGCTTAAAAATCTTTTCTTCCGTCCTGCTCTTATGTTTTTTAAAAAAGGCATTTGAAACATGCGTTATTAGACCAAACCACAGCCTGACGTATGTCTAAAGTATATAAATAAACATTGGTCTATGTGGTATATAATGACCTCTTAAAAAATAAACTTTTCTGAAGAAGATGTAAGGACCAAGCTGTTGTCCCTGATGGGAAATTCTGAAAATAATTTCAAATTGAAATCAGAAGGGAAGGACATCTCAGGGTTGTTAGAAGTTTCTCTTCTGTGGTGTCTTCACCGGCACTTAGTTCTGTTCCACATGTGTATTCGCTGAGGGCCATTTCCTCTGGTCATACTGCCAACCAGTCACTTGTGGTCATTCTTTACTGAAGTGTGGTGGATGCAGGAACATCTGCAAGGCCTGTGCAGACCTGCACCTTGGAGCCAAGCTAGCATGTCCTCATAGGCCCTACTTCTCTTCTGCTCCACAAACTTTAGGGCTACTGAAAAGCACTGAACTCGTGTCACAAGATGCCAGCTGGGCCCAGAGGTTAGCTTAGCCCTACGCAAGTCCCTTGGGTGTCTGCAAGACCTGCAGTATCAGTCAGTGCTGGGGGTGTTCTGAACAGAGGTTACCCCTGCCTGAAGCGCACGAGGATAATTTGTGCTGCCAACTGTTGTGGTTGGGAAACAGTTTGACCTGATTGCACAGCCCATTAGCTCCCTCTGGCTGTGCTGGTGCCTGTGAATAAAATGGGTGTCTTTCCACCCCAGAGTCAGCCTTTGCTGAGCTTTGCTGTATGCATAACATTATTTGTTAAATTAAGCCTTCTGTCTCTACATTAATCTAAACCTTGGGATAACAGCTCCAACCCTAAAAAGGAAGGTTTCAATTCCCCCCCC
>VZTQ01007671.1:21693-33486 GCA_013400755.1 Pelecanoides urinatrix | reverse complement strand
CCCCCCGCCTAAGAATGTGTAATTCATCTGTATATCACCTTGTTGCAGGATTTTGGGGCTACCAAGAATTTATATGGTTTTGAGAGGACAAATTGGTGGAAGGTGGCCAACAGACAGAAAGCCACTGCTGGCTCAGTAAGTCCCTGAGCTGCAAACAGGTAGAGGCCAGGAGACTTCACTTTTTCACCCCTTTTTGGCCCTGGGTGGTATTGGGCTGGAAGGATCTTTGATTTGAACCACCATTACCTCTGTATGCTGCAGCTAAGCCCTTGCATGCAAAAGTGCTAGCGCACAGCAAAGACACTCAATCCACTCCTGTATCCTGGCACGGTGCCCCGGAAAGAGGCATTCCTGGGCAGGTTGTTTCTGTGTTGGGTTAATGTTTATCCCAAGCTCCAGCTTTTCATCCAGGGTGAAGGAGAGAGCTAAGGAACAAGGCATTGCCCGTGAGCGGGAAGCGACAACACCCTGTAGCAGGAACTATCCCACAGTGCTGAGTTTCTCCTCCAGCTTGCAGGCAGGGCAACCTCCTGCCACCATCACAGGCATAAGACCTGTGGCTGGCTCTCTTCCCATCTAAGAGTTCACTTTGGTGGCCTGAGCCAAAACTGGGACTTCTCCAGTCGTTTCTCAGTGCTAAGAGCTCCTCTACACAACAGTAGCTCTGTCTGGCCTAGGGACGTGCCAGGTGCAAGAAGACAAACCATTTTCCCACGCCAGAGCCATAGTGGTGGAGCTGGTGTAATTTAATGCCCTCCGAGGTAATTTAACCTCTTTCCTGGAGTTCAGTGAGAGGCTGTGGGCCACACTGAGATGCTAAATCATGAGAATACCCCTGTGCACTTTCTGCTCAGCCTCAGGAGCTCTCCAGAGAGGAAAACAGCACACCAGGTTAGTCAGTGGAAGAGGAGATATCACTTAACAGTGGCAAGCACATTTGGGGTGAGGGGTCCCCTGTTCCGCTGCAGCCAGATGCTTTAGGTGTGTGATCCACTACCATTGAGACAAAGCCGCCATTTGTTTTTGGTATTAACTGGTGGCTTGCTCCCAAGTGCAAAGTCTGGCTTTGAGATTCCAGCTGGTGGATCAGTATCTGCTCTGGTTTTAAGCTTGATTTTCATAATACAGAACCTCTTTGGCACGTTCTGGTGTCAAGCTGGTAGGAAGCATTGAGACTTGAGGCAACATCCAAGATAAGTAAAATTAAATTTCAAGGTCCCTTGGGAAAAAATAGTACTCAGCCCAACATCACAGCCCCCTGCTGAAAATCATACCTTTATTTTTTCTTTTATAAAGTAATTCTGTTAGTACGAAAGTATTGTTTATGGCAGCATTTTGCAGGGAGAAAAAGTTCCAAAAGGAAATTAAAACCAACTGATATTTTTTGCTTCATCTTCTGATAATTTAACATTTTTTAACATGATAAAAACTCTTGCACATTGAGGGGGAATGCTGATGCCACAGACTCTGAAAAGACTGCCAGTTTTGACACTGCTATCACAATGGCGTTTTAAATCAGTCCCTGAAGCTGGTGGGTGTTGCGTGGGCACAGCTTCCACCCTACTCCTCCATGCCCCTATACATGTGGCACAGTCAGTGATCTTGAACTTTGCAGCGCTGGAAATAACTACAGCAGGGGAGGTGGGAACTAGGGAAGTTCTTCGTAAATATGATGCTAATAGGGTGTAACTAATTAGCAGCTTCCTCCACGTGGCTCCATCCAAACCTACCAAGAGCACATCAGGCCCCTTGTCCTCAGCAGACTGTGATGAAGCAGAGTACAGTGCAGATATACTGGGCTGTGCGCTGGTATAATATAGCCTTGAACTAAATCTACTTGAGGATACTGTGTCTGCAAACCAGTCATGCCCTTCCTAGGGTTGCAAGGCATATCACCAAGCAGAAAGCTGTTTTCCTTCTGTCTCACCTCATCCACTTCTGCAGCTGCTTCCTGCAATGCAGGACCCTGCTCCCTGGGAGCCGCCTCCAGCTAGGTGAGAGGTGCTTTATCCATCACTGCACGAACGCGGCACACCGATGTAGCTGCTGCAACGCAGAGCAGCCACAACAGGTGCCGGCTCTGCTCTTCCCAGCGGCTTGCTGCAGGTTGCGATGCTGCGCGTGATTTCTGGCTAGAGTGGGCCGATGGTGGTGTTCGATGGTGCTGGCATCAGGTTTCCCTCCATAATGAACTCTGCTGTCTGCGGTGGTAGCTTTCTACTTTTCATTGATTTGCACGGGCTGGGAAGAGGTGTCCGGAGGTGACACTTAGCCTGCCTCTGGCCTGATTGCTGGCATTTAAGGATGTGGGATGGCAGAGAGTTACAGGGCACATTGCTCCAACTTCTGCTGTTGGACCCCAACAGAAAGCACTAACAACAGTGTTTTCTTTGGGGCTGCTGGAGGCCCTTTGCACAGCAGGACAAGTGTTCTGTGGGAGTGCTCTTTGCCACAAGCCACCTCTGTGGACACAGGCTGTCAGCAGCACTTGCTCAGCCAGGACCTTGCCGTTGGATGACCAGTTGAGAGGTCCCAGGAAACAGAGAGTAGAGTTTGCCTCAATCACCGAGGACACCCCTGTACAGACACCAGTCCCAGCCACCCAGTCTTAGACTGCAAAGGGGAATGGGCAGCAAAACCATTCACTTTGTCAGCACCTAAAACAGCTTTGAGGAACAGCACTTGCGCAGGACTAGCATAGCTAGGTGCCTACAGTGGACAGGGCTGCAGGCAGTAGAAATGTTTCCCACCAATGACCTCAAACAAAGACATCTTTGTCCGCCATCAGTCCTGCATATAATCTTCTACAGCTCAGTCAGGGCCGGAGCACAGCGTGTGTCAAAGGAAGCACTGGAGATCATCTGTGCATCAGCACCTGACCTGTCTTGTACTTCTCCATGGTGAAGATGTGAGCATGTGCTGCAAGGGTCCTGAGCAGTTCCAGAAGCCATCTCAATTCCTGTAGGCAGGGCGGGTCCAAGACAGCTGCTGCACAAGCAGCCATGATTCGTGTTCACAGCTGGATTGCTTCCTGCGCCCCATCCATGGACAGTGCTTCCCAACAGCTGTTTCTCTGCTCAACTGCCTCAGTCTCCCGGGTTGTCCCAGCATGGCATCTGGCAGCAAGGCATGGAGATCACTCTTGAGGGCTGCTGGTTGCTTCTGAAATTCTGCTCAACTCCCTCAAAGGATTCGGTGGGACTGCTCTTGTCAAGGGCCTGCTTTTCCTTCCCCAAAAGGACTTCAGCTGCCCTGAGGGACTGGCAGACTCCCGTCTCACCACCACAGAATCAAAGCAGAGACACCTGAACTGCAGCATCTCACTTGTGGAGGACACCCAGCCTCACAGTCCTGTCACACCTGCTGGCTCAGCCCGGAGCTGCCACTGCTACCCACAGACTGGTGGGACTAAAGCATGGAGATGAGCCAGCTGTCTCCGGCGCTGTTCAGGCAGGACCAGAGTGGTGTTGGCTGAGTGGATGACCTGGCCAAGGAAATCTCCTCTGCCCTTTGATCTTGGGCATTGCTGTCTACTTGCCGAGTTCCTCATCCAGGGTACCAGGCAGGCTTGTAGGGCTAACCCCAAGGTCTGAGTGTGAGCTCTGCAGGAATGAGAAACTTTCTAGAGCCATTATCAGTGAAGGCCCTGCAGCTTTGGGCTCACATGGGCCAGTGTCTCTCCATGTGCCAGGGACTACCGAGCCAGCCAGAGGCTGCCAGCTAAGGCTGGCACACTGATTCGTGTTGCAGGGGTGTGTGCAGTGCTCAGGGTGCAGTGCCCAGTACCTGGTGGTCACACCGAAGGTACGGGAATGTGCCGCCATGTCCTCAGCAGCTCTGTGAGCTCAGGCAAGGCATGTGGATTCCTTCTGCGCAGATGATGGCAAAGTCCTGATGCTGTCAGTATGATCTCCAGCCTTCACAATGTACCTCCAGGAACAGACCTGGAGGTCCTTCCTGCAGCGGTGATGGTGACAGGGAACTGTGCACGTCGGCCCAGGCAGGGTGGCTCCCAGAGCCCAGGGAAAGGAGGGGTGCTTGAGCCCTTTGCTGTGGTTACGGAGGGGCTCTCCCCACGACAGCAGCAGAGCAAACCCCACGCTTCCCACGGCAGATCGCGCCCAGGGGTGGGCACTGCCGCGCTGCCGGCCCGGCCCGGCCCTCTCCGGGAAGGCGATCCGGAGCTCTGCGGGCTCGGGCTCCCGCATAAGGAGGCGGCGGGCAGCCCCCGAGCTCCGCCGGCACCTCCCGGCTGCACCTCCCGGCTGTGNGGGGCACCGACGGCCGGGGGATGCGGCGGCGGCCCGGTGCCGCGGGCCTCGGGCATCCCCCGGCGTGTGCGGCGGGAGCGGGCGCGGGGCTTCCCCGCGGGCCGCAGTCGGGGCAGCCGGTGCTGGTCGCGCCCTCCCCGGGCAGGATTCTCCCTCCCCAGCAGCGCCCTGCCCTTGGGCTGTTCCTGCAGGTAGCTGCAGGGGGAATTTTCTGCGCGGAGCGTGGCAGACCGAGAGCCGGCCTTCGGTAGGAGCCCGCCGTCCCCGCGGGGGGTCTGCAGCGGGCCGAGCCCCGCTCCGAGGTGCGCAGCTAGTGCACGAAGCAACAGGGCTTCTTGCCGGCTTGAGGCAGGCGGGAGTCGCATCATGCCGCCGGCCCGGGAAGGCTGCTCCTCTTCCCGCCGACCCTGTTTGCCGGTGCAACGGGTGGCATGGTTTGGCATCTGTGTAACTTTGCTTATGATACAGAGACAAGCCTCGTCTGTGGCTCTGTGTGTATGTGTGAGTGGTTGAATTTGACCCCTTTGTGCTGGAGTCATGGGGATTTTGGGTGCTTGATGTCAGGGCAGGTCTCATCTTGTGCAGAGCATGGTGACAGCCGCATAAACGACATCTGGGCCACGCTCTCCGGCAGCGGGGTCTCCTGGTGCCAGTTCCCCCTTCAGGGCAAGCCCTTGAAGGGGTCTTACTTTCAGGCAGCACAGCTTCCGAGTACGGCTTCTTCCCATGGGTCTGGCTTTGACGCGGCAGCTCTGTCAGGGACCAAGGCAGGCTGTTGTGAAGGGATATATAATGATGACAGCACTTTGCAAACGAGTCCCTGGTGGCCTGGGGAGGCCAGCTATGTGCAGTGTCTTGCCGAAGATCCATTGTTCACCCTGCAGGGAGTGGTGCCCTCCTTGTCTTGCTCTGGAGTGTGGAAAAACAGCCCTGCAGCATCCTGGCTGTTCCTAATCCCCCCCGTTCACTTACACCTCCTAAGAAGGCACCATGTTTGCTGCAGTCCCTGTAAAGGGAATTTGCCTGGACGAGCTTAACGTATTCTGGCTTCTTGGGTGCTCAAGGGAAGTGATTTCTGCAGAGAATTTGGAGAACACTTGTGGGGAGGTTGAGAGTTGGTTGCCTTTTAAGCTTTCCAACGCAGGCTCCCTGATGGGTTAACAAAGGAGCAGCCTGTGAAGCCCTGCTGTTCCCTTTGTTCTCCCACTGGCTGTGCCCTCTTTGGAGAGCTCAGATCTCTCCTGGTTTGATCAGAGATAGAGAGTGACTGATGGAGAAATGCAGGGAGCTCATGTTTTGGTGTGAGCATTTCAGGAAACTCTAGAGCAAAGCTTTGGGAAGCGGGATAGTGGGGACCTGGTTGCTTCTTAGAGACAAGGCAAAAAGGAGGTGTTTTCATCTGTACTGATGTTGTTGGGTGAATTAGCATTGTTGCAGACAAGCTATAGCTGCATCAGTGAGATGTATTTCAAATGCATCCATTAGGCCATAGCCTAATCAAACCCCGTCATCTCCGTAGACCTGCTGTAGACCTGGGAAATGTGAGGCCCAGGCACTGGAGACGTTTGGACAAAGAGCCAGACAGTTCTGCTGCCTGCACCCCAGGTCTGCTCTGAGCTCCTCCTAACCTCTCTTCCTCGGAGGCAAAGCAGCTCTGCATGAGTGTGCTGGTTTTGCAGGCCCGGGGGGGAGAGGGAGACTGCTGCCCTCTGCGCCAGCTGCATCAGCCTGGCCAGCAGCGTTGCTCACCTCCATCCCATTGATCAGACCGGTTGCTGGCTGTGTCTGTGCAGCAGGTGGGTTTCCTGATAGCAGGTCAGGGTATCTCCAGATGTGGTGGGTTTCTCACCCCTGGGTAATTTCTGCCTGTCTCTCAAGTATGTTGGTTTGTCCCCTCTGAGCAGATTTCTTGCTTGGAAAATGGCAGTAATGGGTAATATTTTGAATGTTTGTATGTCTGCTACATTTGTTAGTAGCTGGATAATGAGTGGATTTTGGGTTGTCAGGCTCTGTGGCAGGTTTCTGTGAGGCTCTTTCTAGGTGGGGTTGGCACTGGGCAGGCTGGTCTCTGGAACCAGTGTGTGGTGCCTGTGCAAGGGCAGTCTCCCTTGGCTGTGGGCTGTCTGGACTGCCAGATGTCCGAGCGCTGTGTGGACCGTGCTTTGGGGGTGTACGCTCGCGTATGGTGGAGGTCCCTGTGCTGTGAGCTGCAGGTGCCCAGGCACAGGAGCGCTTCAGTGTTACAGAGACTTAGGGAGAGAACTGAAGGCTTTGGCAGATCCCCAGGAGTGAAGGTGATGTTTCGGAGTGAGAGACAGCTGCCTCAGAGGCAAGCTAAAGTAGATTTTGCGCATGACCTGGCAGGCTCCTCATATGTTGTGGTCAGTTTGCTGCCTCTGACGTTTTTGTATTCCTTGGCTCACAGCGGCTGCACAGCATGAAGTCTTCATCCCACCCTGGTGGGCCCTGATTTCCGCAACAGGGATTTCGATGGGGAAACTGTTAGAGGGTGGGTTGTGACAGGGCAGGACAGACCTTCTGTGAAGAAACAGGGTGGAGGGAGACTGTCCCAGATAAGTTCCCCACCATCTGCTCTTGCTTGGTCCAGGGGGACTTCAGCAGAGTCCTGACCCTTAATGGCCAGACACAGTCCTCCACTCTCATAAATAAACCTTCTCCCAGAAAGTTTGCTTCAAGTGTTTCTTTCAACGAAAAAAACCCCTACCACCTTATCTGAGTATTCCCATCTGCCAGTTATAAACAGCAGCAGTCTTTTTTGGCAATAAAATGGTAGCCAGTATTACAGTTGGCCAGTGGGCTGATGTCTGGGCGGCTGCTGAGGAACTTGCTGCTAAAACCTCCTGCTGAGATCCAAGGGGACCTGCAGACCCATCCCTGGTAAGGGTGGACAGCAGCTGCTCTTTGAAACAGCTGGAGCTGGCCGCCTTTTGATGCACAACAGGGCCACGGACGGTCTGGTCTCTTGTTCCCATGGCAAGAAGACACCGGAGCGATTAATACAGTGAGGTGTTTCACATGTAGTCATTACCTGGCTTCCCTTATGTGCACGTTAAGCTGCTCTGGCTGCAGAAAGCTGATTGAGGCAAGCAGCCTGCAGCACATAGCAATTACGCTGACGCGCCTTTTGCCTCTCCGCAGGAGAAACAGGAAAGACCTTTAGATCATCCAGGAGGCTGTGTGGGCTGAGGAGGTTTGACACTCACAGGGTTACACTGGTTTGCAAGTAGAAGCCAGACTGGCCTAGTATTTCCAGGGATTTCCCCTCTGCGGTATTACAGGCTCGCCCACAATTCTCCATTTTGAAAATACACCCTGCAGGGCTCTATTAGGGTAATGCTGATGCTTACTATTTCCAAAGCACTTTGAAATTCACAAATAGGACTTTCTGACCCTCAGCCAAGCAAAGCCCTTTCCAAAGTTTGGAGACATGCTGCTGCCCATAGTAGGACCAATGATAGTGTGCAGCTCCAAGCCCTGTTCTCTCTTCCCCTGTTGACCTGATCCCTGCTCTATTTCACATAGTTTCACATTTTCCAGAGCAGTGCCCAAAGTCTGGCCTCTCTCTCCCTCTCTCTTCCAAGCATCCTTCTGGGCTCTGGTTTGTGCAAGGGTTTCTTTCCAGTCTGGTGAGTTGCTGTGCTCTTTATCTCTGTGCCGGGAAACACGGACATTCCTACCTGCGACAGAGAGGAGGTCTTCTGCACTGATGACTCTGCGCTGCCTCTCTCTCTCTCTGTGGGGCAAAGTCACTGAGGAAAATGATAAGGAAGACAAAGCAGCAGAAACTCCCAGCATTTGTGATACTTTTATCACTAAGATTGAGACAAAGTCCATGGAAACTGATTAGATAGCTTCCAGAAAAGCAGGAGAGGCCAAACTCCATCTTCATCCTCCTGCAGCTCTGGGAGCTGTGCTTAAACAGGAGAGGAGGCAATGCTGGAGGAAAGCTCCTCCCAGGAAAAGGTGGCTGGGTGAGGCTCTCCAGCCTTGGGTTCCGCTTGTAAAGCGAATATGAGCCTCGCGGCTCCAGCTTGTACGTAGAGTGGAGCAGGGACAGTCAGAAAAAAGGTGCAGGCAAGAGCCAAGGCAAGTACTGGGAGCAGAAATTAAACAATCCTTGCTCTACAGATACCATGATTTAATCTCACTTTGCAGTGTGCCTGTGCAGAAGGCTGAAATCCTCCTGGGGAGGATCAGAAAGCTCTGGATCCCATCCCAGGTTTTCTGGGAACCACAGGTGGGGTGCATGGGTAGTGCACGGTAGACAAGTGCCTTTTTCTCAGATGTTGCCCTCTCCCTCGGTTGGGCTATGGACTGATGCAGCAGGCGAATGAGAGCATGTGCAAGCGCGGGACTGGGAGCAGTGGATCTCTCCCGAAGCTGCCAGCCTACTCCAGCCTTGCCTGGATCTTGTTTAGCCAGGGAGCATTTGCATGTAGCACGTTTGCCTATCTGTCAAAAGGACCCTTGCAGTGGTGCTGTCCCTGAATGCCTCTCAGTGGCATTGTCACACTGGCGATCTGCGCCGAATCCAGCAGAAGGCTTTTCACTGCCCTCTGTAGCACGGTAGTTCTTCTCCCATCGGGTATCTGTGGAGTTTTGCTTTCCAGGCTCTGGAAAGTTTGGCTCTGCCAATGCCATTCAGCTCTCAGCCACCTTCCACATGGTTATGTGTGAGGTTATTTAAAACCAGTGTTTCACAGTGTTTGCCCAGAGCAAGAATACACAAATCTTGAAAAATATAAAACATACTGCCTTAGAAAAGGTAGCTACCATTTTGCCTGAACTGCTGGCACAGTTGCAGTGCTCCTTTCTAAGGAATCTCACATTAATGATATTGGGAACACTGACTGGTAACGTGAACGATGCCAGGAAGGACCAATCTTCTTGTCATCCTCTGGTTTCTTCCATTCTATCTGGCCCCTACAAGGAGCCTCTGCTGGCAACAAAATTGCGGGGTAATAGGCACAGAGAACCCAGACAGCCTTTTAATTGCAACAGACAAATAGAAGAAGTTAAAAACTGTCTTGCTAACATCTACTTAAATGTAATTATTTTTCTCTGCCATTTTCTCTAATTTAATTTGAATACCAAAATACACACACAGAGGAACAAAAACAAAATCAGAATAGCATTGCTCCACGTTCCTACTCTCATAATATTCAGCTCTTCCTACGTATAGAGGTTCTTTTCCTTACAGTCAGGGAGGATCAGAGTCTCTCTTCTGACCCCTCTTGCTGGTGGTCATGGCTGTGGCTCATGTTTCTCTTTGAATTCGCAAAGGTCTTGATGTCAGTAACTGATGCCTGAAGTCTTAAGTGAAAAGATTGATTTTGCTAATGATAGCTTCCATAGAAATCAATAGGAGTTCAGTGTCTCACAGTTTCAAAAATCAAGCCATTCATTTAAAGGCTTAATAGGGATTGAAGGGCTTGACTTTATGGCCCCTTGCATCTATCTGAGGCTCATGCCCCCTGCCATATATTAAGCCCTGTGCAACAGCTATGGGTGTGATGCAACCTGCCAGGCAAAACAAGTCTTGGAGCAGAAAAACCAAACCCTTCACTGAGATTTTATAAGTAAAAGCTCAAGTGGAAGGTTGACACTTTCATCTTTCTTGATGTCCAGGTTGTGTTTTGGTGAACTCTTGGTTCCTGTGGACTTGATAATATCAGAAGCCTCGATAAAGATAATGGATTCTTCCATCTGGCTGACAAACCAGAATGAGAGCCAGTAGCTGGAAGCAGAAGTTATTATTTGGCAAAATAATAAAGCAGTTGTTTTTTTAGCAGCGAAGAGGAGGAATCGTGGGAAGAGCTTCCTGGGATGATGCACTGCTAGAAATTTGAACAGGATGATCTTCTAAATAATGTCATTCAGTGCAGACAGCAGTGTTCTCTGGAAGTAGGTTACATCTCTCAGCCTGCCATTAGCCGACCAGCAGCTACCTGGCATCCTGCAGAGATTTCTTTCCCCAGGTTGTCACCCCCAAAGCATCCCGCTTCACCATGGTGGAGAGCTTACACTCCTCTCTGCAAGCTCTCAGCATGTTCTGCTGAGCTTTGCCTTTAGGTCCCCAAGGTGGTATTCTTGTTCCCTAACAGGACCGCTAACTTCCTCTCTTGAATTTTGTTTTATGGTCACTGGAGAGATGACAATTTGAAGGCAGGAGTCCTCTGAGCCACTTTGGACATTGACTGTAAGTGGAGATGGACTTCACTGACTGTGTTGGCTGGCGATCTGGAGAGGAAGGGGTAGGTGACTCATCCTTATGGAGGCAGAGCACTGTGCAGGACCGTACCTGCGTCTGTGGCTGGTGTGTATTGACTGACTGAGGTCACAGTTATTAGCCAGACAGGGGCTTAGCAGGATGGTTTCCTTGCCTGTAGTACCTCCACCTTTGGAGATTTTCAGAATTCACGTGGACAAGGCCCTGAGAAACCTGGCCTGACTTAGAGGCTGACCCTGCTTTGACCAGGAGTTTGAGCTACAGACCCTCAGAGGCCTTTTCCAGCCTAAATTTGCCTGTGACTCTGTGATGATAGTAGAAGTGAAAACCTGGTAATGATATTAGGAACCAAAGTTCCCAGGAGTTAAACCAAGGAATGCCATAGCTAAAGTCCACCTGAAAGCCTACCTTGGTCCCTATCTCCCATGCTTCTTTCCCAATGCTCATGCCATGTTGAACTTGGATGAGTGGTGAGAGTCCTTAACTCTCTGCCGCAGCACACGTATCTGCTTTATGGGTCCATCCATTGGATGGAGGCAAAATATCAAAGGATGTCCTTGAGTATATTGTGGTCATCTTTAAGGTTTCAAGAAACATTTCAATAAAGCTCATCTTGCTGTTAATTGGGCAATGTCTTACTGTTGAGAGCTTGGTTTTGGTGCCCAGCCCTTTATGGGCTCTTAGTGGAACAGGACTTCTTAAGTTTAATTGAGAGTAGATCTGTTTGATGTGTAAAGAGGGAGCTGAAGTGACAATTTCTCTACCTTGCTCTTTCTTTCAATTTTGAGAAACCAGTGAAACCAGTCATTATCTTGTGTATGGTTTTGTGTATTTCAGAAGAGTTTTCCTATTCTTCCTTCCCTGACAGCATGACTTGCGACATGAACTTTTCTCTGGCTTCATGACAGCTTGTGTCTTACATATAAAAAAAATATAGCAGTATTTATACTCTTGTTTCTGCCTGTCTTGCAGTCAAGCTTAGTTGTGGGGGTTTGGAAGATTAATGGCACAGACACCGTATGTGTCACTAGAAGGGTTTCACACACCTTTCACTGTTGTGTGGTTCTGCTGCCACTGCTGCCACTGGTCACCAGCAGTAGAATCATAGAATCATAGAATCATAGAATCACTAAGGTTGGAAAAGACCTCTAAGGTCATTGAGTCCAACCGTCAACCCAACACCCCCATGCCCACTAAACCATGTCCCTAAGTACAGGCAGACGATTGCATGGTGTCTTAGTCTGTAAGTCTAGAAATCTGGAAGTGTCTTGA
>VZTQ01007671.1:0-21682 GCA_013400755.1 Pelecanoides urinatrix | reverse complement strand
TTTTTTTTTTTTCCCCCTTTCCACTGGCACTATGAAAAGATTAAGTACTGTCTGGATACATCTACAGTGCAGCTATGTCTTGAATGCCTCAAGCAGTGCTAGCTTTCTGCAGCTCATTGAGGACCTGGTAGTACAGAAGGGAAGGCAGACAGGGACAACTGTTTAGCTTGGAAAAGGTATGCCTGAAAAGGGATATGACATATGGCCTCTGACATACGGTAGAATGATGAGATGGAGAGGTCAGATAGGGAGTGATTGTTCCTCTGTTTATCACTGCCCAGGAACTACCGGATGCAGATAAACAGTGGAACTCATTGACATACGAAATTGGGGATGTGGTTCAAGAAAAGCCATTAGATGAATCTGCAGGCGGAAAATCCATTAGGGCTGGCTAAACAGACAGATAAGCCTTTGGCTCAAAAAGTCTCAGGCACAGATGCCCAGAGCTGACTCGAAGGCAGAGAAAAGATCAGCTTGTTGGTGTGGATATCAGCTATGCTGGAGAAATAGGCTGGNGCTCTTAGTGGAACAGGACTTCTTAAGTTTAATTGAGAGTAGATCTGTTTGATGTGTAAAGAGGGAGCTGAAGTGACAATTTCTCTACCTTGCTCTTTCTTTCAATTTTGAGAAACCAGTGAAACCAGTCATTATCTTGTGTATGGTTTTGTGTATTTCAGAAGAGTTTTCCTATTCTTCCTTCCCTGACAGCATGACTTGCGACATGAACTTTTCTCTGGCTTCATGACAGCTTGTGTCTTACATATAAAAAAAATATAGCAGTATTTATACTCTTGTTTCTGCCTGTCTTGCAGTCAAGCTTAGTTGTGGGGGTTTGGAAGATTAATGGCACAGACACCGTATGTGTCACTAGAAGGGTTTCACACACCTTTCACTGTTGTGTGGTTCTGCTGCCACTGCTGCCACTGGTCACCAGCAGTAGAATCATAGAATCATAGAATCATAGAATCACTAAGGTTGGAAAAGACCTCTAAGGTCATTGAGTCCAACCGTCAACCCAACACCCCCATGCCCACTAAACCATGTCCCTAAGTACAGGCAGACGATTGCATGGTGTCTTAGTCTGTAAGTCTAGAAATCTGGAAGTGTCTTGAACTCCTGCAGAAAGGCAAGTCTTCCCCAGGAAATTCAGATCTTTATTTTGATCTCTTTCTAAAAACCTTTCCCTTTCTTTACTTCCGTATCTGCTTGTGTCATTGTCTGCTGCCCTTCCTGTGCCTGGAGTTCCCTGGCATCGCGGGGTGCCCAGGGCGTCACACGAGGCGGTGGTAGCACTCACCTGCAGCCCTCAAACCTGCTCAGGGACCCGTCTGTGGGACTGTTCCCACTTGCTGTCATCTCTGGCTGAGCAAGAGCTGGGAGCATGGTGCTGACTCTCCTCTGGCTCTGAGCAGTCTGCAGAAGTTTTCTGAAGCCTGAAGACTTTCTCTGGTACTGAAAAACCCTAGATGCAGATGTAACTTCATGAACGCATATAAGATATCCAGAGAAAACGGCATATTCAGTCAGGTGCAGTGTGGCCCAGTGTGTCCTACCCAGTGCTTTTCTTCTCACTCTTCTTCACACAGACAGTCTTTGTTTTTGCTCCCTAAGGCATGGAAATCGTGTCCCACGCTGCCTGGCCTGCATTATGTGAGGAGTTCAAATGCTGCTTTAATTCACAGCNCAGCTTGTTGGTGTGGATATCAGCTATGCTGGAGAAATAGGCTGGCATGGAAAATAGTGGTGGAGGGAGAGAGAGTGAGCCTGTAGTGGGGAGCTCAGCTGGGATGTGGTGGTTCTGCCAGGAGTGCTCCTCAACTGGAAGGGTTGTGCAGAGGGACAGAGCTGGAAAGACAATCAAAACTCGTACTGGAGGAGATATGCAAAGAGGCTGTCAGGAATGATGTATGTAGGAAATAAACTACTATATGGGAGGAGAGGATGATCTTCATCGCTGATAGATGGGAGGTGTGAAGAAGGGGACTGGTCACAGAGGAGAGCAGTGATGCCGAACAAAATGACCAGAGATGGAGGAGCACCCCAAATCAGTATAAGAGAGCAGTACTTGGAGGAGAGAAGGTAAAGAAAATAGTCTATCTGAAGACAGGCAAGGCTGAAGGTCAAATAGGGAGGGATATCTATGGAAAAGTGGCTGTGCAGTGACTGACCTCACCTCTCTGTTAACTATAGCCACATCTACAGTGCAAGAGGAGTAGACCTGTGGAGTGAAAGAGGTGGTACCAGGACTTCATACCCATACACATTTTAGATGTTTTGATTTAAGCCAGCTGGTCCCATTAGCAGATAGAGTGCACTGGGTTCTGATCCTGGAATGATTTTAGTTTCATCTGGAGGGAATCCTGTCTGCGTGCTCCAAGATGGCTTTGCAATGCAAACTGGAGTGCAGTAAATGGCAACAGTAAAGAGATTTGCTTTAAAAGTGTGCTCCGAGTCTGAACCAAACACTACTTCTGCACTTGCACCAATGGATTCGGTTCAGAGTGATGCCACTGGTTTCCCAGAGACGGTGCATTTGCCAAGGCCAGTGGGTGAATGAATGGGCACAGAATCTCATTTCCCTGGCAGGGAAAGCATGAGTAGTCCTCCCACTTAGTCAGCATCAATCAAAGCCAGACTAAGAACCAAAAAGAGCAAAACTGAACCTGCTATCTCTGCTCTAAATGGTGAATCGATTTTAAAACTTGTGATGCGGCAGAAGAAGGCATTGGCTGTTGTGTCTGTAACACCTGCCTTTGCCACACTCTCTTGCTGGCTTGTCATGCATCAGATAAATGGGGCCTGCTGTTAAGAGAGCTCAAAAGTGCATTAGGAGTTTTCTGGAGAACAGAGAGATGTCAATTCTGATTTAATCAGCCAAACAGAAAAGCCTCAGCTGGAATCATAAAGCAATTCCACAGGCACTACATGAATCTGGGAGAGCTCACCATGCTTCCCTAAATGTATTTTGCATGCAGATGATGCTGCAAGGGAGGTGGAAGAACTCTGCAGCTATGGGCTTCAGAGAAGACCTCTGATGCTGCCCACCACCTTTCAAAGAACAAGGTCCTGCTGTCATTGCTCCCAGAAGGACAGGACCATTTCCCTTTGTGCCTGGCTCATGACTGGGAAACCCACAGCTGGTTCTTCTCTAGTCCATGGTAGTAGGTACCTGTGTCTTTTGCTGCCAGACCGATTTGCTAACAGCAGGATACAACTCCTGGAAGGGCAGTTACAGAGCCAGATTCTTTCTTGGCGGTGACGGTTAGTGTAACAAGGAGAAGAGGACGCGAGCTGCAGCTGAAGGGAAGTAGGTCAGTCATTAGAGAAAGCTGCATCCCCAGGAGGGTGGCGCAGCCCTGGGACCAGGCAGGTGGAGGCCTTCATCGTTGGGGGTTTTGAAGGCTCCACATCTGGCCTGATATAAAGCTATGGGCACGTTAATTGTGAGGCTGGACTGCAGACCACCAGAGGCGAGGTCCCTTAGACTGTGTCCTTGCATCTGTTCTTGTGCTTTCCTGCCAGACAGTCAGAGCCTGGTTAGTGCTCCAGCTCTGTAGCAGTTTCCATTTTCACCTGGTTGATCAGCCTCTCAGTCTTCCCAGGTAGCTTTAGAGATGAGATCCGAAGGCCAGGCTTGGTCTTGCTGGCCAGAATCTCATCATGTCCTGCAAGCATTCTAGCCCGTGGGCTGGTTAGTGTACAAACCTTCAGTCATAGAATCATAGAATAGTTTGGGTTGGAAGGGGCCTTTAAAGGTCACCCAGTCCAATCCCACTGCAGTGAGCAGGGACATCTTCAACTAGATCGGGTTGCTCAGAGCCCCATCCAACCTGACCATGAATGTTTCTAGGGATGGGGCATCTACCACCTCTCTGGGCAACCTGTAAATGTCATGGGGGAATGTGGTTACATTAGATCACATTAGATGTAAGGGTTGTATCTTCAGACATTCAAGTAAAGCGTGTAGCCTCCAAACCTTCACAGAACTCAGGAGAAACATCTGCACTTGTTGTATTTCCACTGCCTTGGTCCTACTGGCACTTCAGATTTCCTAATGTATCTGTGTCCTGGTGGCAGCCACAACTCCTCAGCTAGGCGGAAGAGGTTTGGGAAGAACACTGGCTAGCCCAGTGGACCCCACTTGGACTCCTGTGGGCAACTAACCACGGTCTTGGGATTCCCTGAAGGTGGCCAAGCCCCCAAAACCAGTAATGATCAGCTTTGCTGCAAGGACAGCCTTCTGTATGATAGGCTTTAGCAGAGATACCCCATCTGCCAGATGTCTGCAGGCATGCTTAGACCTCATGATAAAGAGCAGTGGGACCAAGTGTCCCTATCTTCCCAAACAGCATGGCAGGCTACTGAGACCCATCTGCATCTTTTCGATGGGGAGCTGAACTTTTGTTCCTGAAACTTAGAAGCCGGCTTGGCCTTGAATAGCAGGAAGCTGCTTCCTGTGAAATAGGAGAGTGAAAGCATGGTGTTCTGGTTTCAGGAGAAACTGCTGAGCTTGCAGAGGGTCAGATGATGAGTTTTTCAAGGCTGTCTTTCTGACAAGGAGTGGGGCAATGTCTCTTGTGCATTTCACCACTTCCTTTTTATAATGAGTTTTTGCAAGGGGAGGGGGGCAGAGGAGGCTTCCAGTTTTTTGTTGTTCTTTGAACTGGGATTGTTGTATTTGCTTTTCTTTTGTAACAGAGCAGGATCTTGCCAGGGTAGAAAAGCTCTGTAAGGTGGAATTTGCCCTATCGTTGAATGCAGAAGCACATTATACTCACAAGGAAGTTGATAAGCAATAATATTTTCTTTGCTGCCCAGGTAACCGGCCGAGTGAAAGACGGTATTGTCTCTGGAGAATGCAGGCAAGTCGGCTTTATCTTTCTGCTGGAGTATACAGACTATCTTGGAAAGCTGGATGTGAGCGAGGGGAAGGAAGGGCTCACTCTCCAGAGAGGCTGGGGTGGCTCCATCCTGTGCTTGAGTCATAGTGCCTTGTGCCCTTCCTGGGAGCTCTGATAAGCCTAATGAAACTGAGTTGAGTTTCAGGGTCATTTGGGGTTTTGCCAGCCTTTCACACTCCCCTGACCCACTACTGTATTTCTTAAAGGCTACGTTGACTGACGCCATTTGTGTTCTCAACGCATCATCTTTCTTTCTGTCAGAGCTTGCAGAGTACGGGCACCACATGAAGCAGACACAGGACTTGCAGTGAAGGGCGAGGTTGCACTGCCAGAAAATGGTGTTGCCACTGAGTATGGGGTCATCCTTGGAGGATTCCCCTGTCCCTCCTGGGACGTACAAACTGACTTTGCATTGACTGAGCACAAGTTTCTTCACATTTGTGGAGGGTGGGCCATGCTCTTCAGCTTGATTTCTAGCTGACATTGGTTTAAAAATATTCATGAAGCAACTTCTCCTGTAGCCTGGAGGAATCAATGTGCAGTGAGGTGGTGTTTCACTCCCTGTGCCTGGGTGAGAGGTGTGAACCTTCAGGAAGTAGAGCTCCAGGCGCCGTTGGCAGCAGAGTGGCAGCAGAGTGACAGTGATGGTGCCACAGGTGCCTCAGGCTCCCTCGCTCCAGGGTGAATCACTTCACTTGCTCATGGGAAGAGTGATGCTTGTCTGGCCACTGCAGGGAAGTCCAAGGTCTGGCAACAGACCCTCCTTGGGCACTTCCCTGCCTCTGTGCTTCCTATGCAACCTCCCAGCCTAAAGCAGGCTCTCATGCCTCTCATGAGGGGAAAAACAGCCCCTCATGAACTTCAACAAAGATAAACGTCAACTTCTGCCCCTGATTTGCAGCAGCTCCCTGCAGTGGTGCAGGCTAGGTCCGACTGGCAAGACAGCAGCTCTTCAGTGAAGGCCACAAGGGTCCTGGTGGGCAGCAAGTTTGACCAGACTCATCTGGGTAACTCTGCAAGCCCTGCAGGCCAACTGCAGCCTAGGCTTCTCCACAACTCTGTAGGCAGACAGGTTTCCCAAGGAGGCTGTGGGATCTCCATCCTTGTCAGGCTTCCAAACTCAGCTGGACAGTCAGAGTAACATGACCTGCCTTTGTAGTGAGCTTTGCTGGAGGCTGAGGATAGGACTCGGGACCTCCTGAAGTGCCTTCTGGCCTAATTTTTTCCTGTGATTCTGTATGCTTTACTGTTGTAATTTCTTTTTGCTTCTCCCACTTGTCCCAGGGGGGGCTCAAGTACACATTCAGTGGCAGGCTTGGAGGTGACCCCAGCAATAAAACAAAGAATGGGTGACAATTCAGCCAGTACTTCATGATCTTCCCCAGAACTTACAATGTTCTGGGGGATCCTACCCAAAAATCAGCCTTGGGCTCCTCGTCAGGTCAGATGGTAGGAGAGTTTGAGGCTCTTGGGAGCTGCCTGAGGCTGTGGTCTCTGCCAGTTTTTCTCTTTGCTTTCTTCCCTGCTCCTGGCCATTGCTGCTGGCTGTGCTGGGATGACCCAGTTAAAAATAACTTGGCTGAACTATTTCTGTGAGGCACGTATGCTCTCTTGTCCATCTCCCTGCTGTGCCAGCGTGACAGAAGAGCACAGCCGTGGAGTAATACCTGGTGGTGGGGATGTGGTAATACTGTGAGCAGGTGTCACCATCATTATGCTGGACCCCGTTGAGTGTTGCTGCCTGCCTCAGGGAGTGCATTGTGGCTTCAACTTTGACTGAATCAAGTGCAGTTGGAAAACTCATCCAGGATGGCCACTGGATTTTTGCTGTCTCAACCTTGTCTTGTGGAGAGTGGTCTTGTTTCACTTCTGGCAGGTTTAGTCTGCCCCTGGACATATCTGCTTAAAATTATTTTGAGGATCACAACACTTGGTGTATCTTCTAACATGAACAAAATTTGCACAATTTGAGTTTTGCCCAGTTTGAGGTTTTGGTATGGCCTTGGCCCTTAGTTGGCTGCTTTGGGATCCCTCACTAGAAAAATGCTCTGAGACAATGTGGTACCAGCTGGTGACGATGTTTGTGGGGTGCAGGGCTGCAGTGGGCTGCTGGAGTCTTACTGTTCAGTACAGGACATGTCTTTATGTGATGTTTGCCTTCCCTGGCCCATGCAGATATTTGGAGGAGGTAAAAGTACTGGAACCCCCTTCTGCTTGTGGTCCAAGCAAATGATGCCTGTGTCAGTGGAGGAGCCACTGTCTGGCCTCTCCTGGGGCTGTGTCCACCTGGTACCCTCTCTGTAAGCTTTGACCTACTGCTAGTGTGGGGGAAGGTGTGATATGCCTCCTCTCAGGGACACGTGTGAGAGCTCACGTCCTGCCCTGGCCGGCGTGCACTGAAATGAGGAACAAGAGGGCTGCTGTGCCCACTCAGAGAAAGCCTTGGGCCTCACTGTTTTGTGGAGGAGGAAAACAACTCATTTCCATCTTGAGTGACTCCTTCACCCCCTGCTTCAGGTCCTCTGTATTTGTGCAATGTTTATACTTCAGGCAGAGGTATTTTTTCAGAACCAGCTTTCCAGGGCACTATATTTAAGTATCTTTGCCACGCTGGAGAAGTGCAAATATTTTTGAGTGTTATTTAGAGCTGGATTTTCTGATGAAAGATAACACATCTCTAGAATATGGTCTCCTTTGAGATCTTGCTTGCTGTTGTCATTTTGTCCCACGCCACGTCTGCAGGTCCTAATCCATCCACACAGGCAGCACATCCTCCTTCAGGTAGCCAGTGGCCTGCAGGTTGTGCTCCAGAAATGAGGTGACAGAAGCAGTTCCCACAACTCCCGGCAGGCTGCCAAGGAGAAGGGACCGTCGTGCTTCTGCAGAGGACTGATGTTCAAACTGGCGCTAATAATGGTCATGGACAAAGCACCGCTTTGCATCACCTGCTTTGCCTCTGAAAATACAGAGGTTTGAGCGTATGACTGAGCCTTTGGTGAAGGCTCTTCGGCCGTACCCCCCTGTTGGGGAAGGGTACTTTGATTATGAGGCTGCTTTACAGCGCAGGAGAGGGACGCGGCGTACGTGCTGTGTGGCTGGCGGGGCTCCCTCGTCCCTCTCGGGACGGAGAGGGCGCCTGGGCAGACTGCAGGCTGCGAGCTGCTGCTTTCGGGGGTGGCACCTGTCTGTTTCCGTAAGGACTTTCGGTCTGAGCTCCCTTAATCTGAGCCCCGTAACGGTGGGTGTGGATCCTTTCGGAACAAAAGACAAAGAAAGGCAATTGATAAAATCAAGGCTCATCGCAGGATGGCTGATTTAAAAGGCTGGTTCCCAGCTGGCCCATTTAAAAGGCTTCCAGCTCTGGTAGCAGATAGGGTTGTTTTTCCAAGGATAAGCAGCTGTAAAAAGGTCCTGCTGCCTGACAGAAAGGCGTGCTGAAAGGTTTTTATTTGCTACTGTGGATTGATTGGAGTATAGATGCTCTGGAAGACTGCTGCATTATTCATGTGGTAGATACCTTTGCTAAAAGCTAATGCACAGCCTGGAGGCTGTGTGGAGTGGTACAGTCCTTTGTGTGGTTTTGTTGATTCACTGGAGAGCCTGGACTGCTCTTAAGCTTTTTTTCTGAATACTGAGATTGATAAAGCAAATCGAGGAATGCGAGATCACTTAGCTAATGGCTCTCCACCTCCTTTCTTGTTTACAAACTATTCCCAGTTGTTTTTTTTTTTTTTTTGAATGCATTATTTATACAAAAGTGCTTGCTAGGCTGGTCCTGTTTGTGAGACTTCACCAGTAACACAGTTTTCTTGTGGCACCAACTTAAACTGCTTCCCTGACAGGGCTCAAGTGTCTGAGATGCGGTATGCATGCCAACGCGCGGTTTGAAAACGAAGCGTCTGCAGTAACAGTGCCCCACGTTGGACTCTCCATTAATGCATATTCAGTAGTCTTACCCATGGAGATTCCTGCTGTTGAACGTAGATGCTGGGGCACCCACCACCAGCAGCAGGGCTGCAGGAGACAGCTCCTGTGTTTCTGCGTGCTGGCTGCGGTGGGAGGACCTCATGCAGGGTTCAGGGTGCCATGCTCTGACATACAGGGCCCTCTTTTTGTGGGAAGAGGCGCAACTGCAGCATGCCTGCTTGTGCCTGGACTGCCAGAGCCCCTAGAGATCGCCTTCTGAGCTGCTGGCTGCTGGCAGTGTGCGCTTCTTGCAGAAACAGCTTTAAATTATACTGCAGATCCCGGAGTCAAAGGTGTGAAATGCTTTTTCTTCTCCCCCACATCTGGTGAGGAGAAAACCTTGCTGGCCTCAGCAAGGCAGACTTTGTTTCCCAGTTGTGGCCACTGACTGTAGTTGCACTAGTCTGTGGACCGAATGCATAAAAAGCCAGCCAGGGAACATGTCTCTCTTTGTAGCTCCCTTTGTTGTCTTTTAGCAACTGGCTGCCAAGTGACATGGTAAAGGCCATGGTCCAGTGGTCAGGTTATCCATTTGGGAACTCTGAACGGCCAAACCTCACCTCCATGGCAACATCCTTGTAGGCAGGATTTTGCGTCTCAGTCTACAGTTGTGGAAGAGGCAACTGCCTCTGTTTGCCCTGCGTTAGGCGGAATCAAGCTGTGAACCAAGAGGTGAAAACCTCTTTGTATCTGTACCTGTATCTGTAACTGCATCTGTACCATTTATTACTCTTGTAACAATAAATCTGTAGCCTCTGAGCTTGTAGTGTTGTTTGAGATGACACGTACAGATGGTATTTAAAGCTCTGGGTTGCTGCATATGCATGTTGTCTGGTCGACTTTGGATCCAAAGGAATTTATTACTGATAATTTCTCCTTGACAGTGTTGTTACACAGCAGAAGTGGAATTTGGATGGTGAGGTGCGTCTGGGGGTGTGTGACCTACTCTCGCAGATGTGCCCAGGAGAGTGGCCACGGCTTGGAGGGGAACCCAGCTTAAGCTCTGAGGCTTACAAACCATTTGGTGTGGTAGGTTTGAGAGAAGCTGGACCAGAAACGAAACGATCTGTGCTTATTTGGCACCCGACCCAGGAGGCTGATGGCTGGTGACGGAAGTTCTGAGGGCTCTGATTTTGTCTTGAAGCAGTGATAAAACATCTGTAAAAGGCAGGAGACTGTTTCATATGTGTGTGTCTTACAAATTGTAGATAACACTGACATTCCTTTGTTTGCCTTCAGGGTTCCCTTTTTGAGGACATACTCATCTTACATTTTGAAACTTTGAGGATGGAAGCATTTGGGTGAATTTTTAAAAAAAAAAAGCAAACTCAAAAATGTAAACTTGAGAGCCTCGAATTAATGAAAAATGTTGCCTGGATGGGGGTTGGAGCCAGCATGCCAGCCTGTAACAGCCAGGCTGCGACAAATCCATGCACTGGGGCAAGTGAAATGCCTTTCTGAAGAAAGTGCTCTCTGAGAGCTCTCCCCCACCCCTTTCCTGTGCAGGAAAAGACAATTTCTGTTTTGAAATTAAAGAGCTATGGCTGGAATAAAAGGAACAAGAAAAGAAAATGGGATGGATACTGTTATCTGCTGAGCTGTAAAGTGTGAGCTGTGATTGCACTCTGGATTTCCAGAGCTGTTGCTTTCCATGTACTGCAGAGCACGGACACCTTTACTTACCCTGTTACTACCACTGGGCTTTCCAGGCCTATTTATGTGGGAATACTTTTTCAGTAGAAGCTAAAGCCTGTAATTCTAGTAATACAATCACACCAGTGTTGCTGGTCCACCTTGGCATGCAAAAACTAATCCAAAAGGGGTTCTTCTCACAGGGGAAAAGGTGAAGATGGTCTTCATCCCCGTCTTGCCTGTAGATAAGCATGTCTGCACAGGGCCTTTTGTTGGTGTGCTAAGCAAAACCCAGTACAGACAGGGGTGTGAAACAGCCTGTCCTGTGGAGAGCTGCCAGGATGCACAGCTCTGCGGGCCTGACTTTCCACTGTAGGAGTAGCAAGACTTTGTGCAGCCTGAGAAGGTGTGCTGTGACAGGAGGCATCCTGGCTCGCCGATTTTGAATTTAGACTCCTGGGTGTTGCTCCAGATCTCCAGTCACAGGTGAGACAGGAGCTCTCCTCCTGCTGTGGTTAAGACTTCCCGTGAGTGACCTGCTGACGACAGAGATATTTGGTCTGCTGGACCTGGAGCTCTGTCTTGTGTATTGGAAAAACCTGTTTCCGAAGCCCCATGAGAACAAAAGCTTGGAGATCCTGAAGAACTTGCACCCCTGGTAGGCTGTTACGAACAGCAAGCAGTTTTCTGTCCTGCATGCAGTCCAGTCCCTGGACCCCAGTGCGTACTGGGGTACTGGTTGCTTAGCCAGTGAGTTGCCACCTAGCAGGCTTGGCGTGCCCTGTGATCACCCAAGCACCACAGTCCTGGATGGCAGGGCTTGCAGCTTCCAACCATATTGGCTTCTTGGAGGCACAAACGCAGAGCCCTTCCCAAACCTGGCTAAATTCCTCTGCGACGGCAAGAAGGGATGAGTGGTAATTTGGGCTACAGTGGGGCAGGTGAGGTTAGGCAGTGCTCATGGCAAATGTGTGGGGACCTCAGCCCTGTGTGGGCTGCAGGACGCATGAAGAACTATCCAAAATTAACTCAGAGCAATTAGCAGGTTGTCTTTGAGGACCCTGCAGAGGGTGGAGGAGATTCCTGAGCTCTAGACAGAGGGAAGCTTGAGCCTCTCCGTAAGGAGAATACCAGAACAATAAGAAAAAGTGGAACATGTGGCAGAAGGAATTGAGATGAAAGAGGCAGAATAAGCACGGCAAAACCAATCATGTCAACACACTCTGATTTCCTCTTGCAAAGAAAGGGTGGTGAGCCTTTGGAGAAGGATGATGGTGGATGTGGAGAAGCAGGAGATGTCATTTATCTTGACTTTAGGAAAATGTTCAGTGCTGTCCCACCCAATTAAGATACGGGAATATGCACTAGATACACCTGTCTATGCTAAGGTACATCTGGTAAGGGAACTACACAGTAGAGCTTATGTGACAGTTAATTATCAAAACGTGAGGATGTATTGAGAAGAGTTTTGCAGGGTTCTTCCTGCCATTTGATGCTGTTTGGTATTTTTGTTAGTAATTAGGACAAAGGAATAAATAATAAGCAGGAAATGAGGAGAAGCAGGAAGCCTGAAGAAGGGCAGGGCTCTGGTTTGAAATTGCCTTGAGCTGAAGAAATGGCATGGGAGAATCAGGGTGCAGTTGAGTAATGAGACGATCAGGTCTTCAGATGACGCAGTACCATCAGACCCAGTGCAGTTCTGCGGAAGAGTGTGCAGGGACTGCAGTTCATTCCAGGCTGATATGACCCAGTGACATGCTGTAGCAAGAAAATGATAAATATGAACAGGAGAGTATCTGGTAAATTATAAAGCAAGCATCTGTTCATCCATGTTATTAAAATAGACGTATGCCCGTTTTAGGTGCAACTGCTCTGGAAAAATACAAATCAGCCAAAGAGAGTGGAAGCAAGGAGGACAAATTCATCAGCTGTTGAGAAAACGTGGCTAACAGAAAGAGAATGAGGTAAAAAGAACAGAAGACTGGAAAGCTGTGTGTCAACTGTGGAGGAAAGCTTGCTGCAGGAAGAAGGGAATAGCCTTTTTTTCCTGCGATCTGGCTAAACAGGACAAGAAGCAAGGGATACTGATTGCACAAAAGAAGATTTAATTTTGAAAGCAGGGAAAAGCTTTGTAATCATAAAGACAGCTGAGTGCTGGGATAAGTTTCACAGGAAGATGATGGTCTGTCCCTTACTGGAGAATTTTAGAAAAAGATCCTTAGGGAAGGATGTAGAGGAATGAATGAGAAGAATAGGAAAAAACATGGACTCCCAAGACCATGATGATCTGCCATGTGCTGTTCTGTGAATTTATCCTTCCTGAGAGACATGTAGGCATCTATATAGGGTGGTGAGAGTCTGTTTCAAACTTAAGCTTGCAGCACTCAAAAAGTAGATATTTCCCATTTTTCACAAACCACTCATCCTTTTGAGGACCTCCTTGCTAACCTCGTGCTGCCTTATCACTGTGGTGAGGAACCATGCTAGCATTGGAAACTGAGTACACTGTGTCACAGAGATTTTGGCTTTTGTTAGTGCAGTTTGGCTTGTGAGGCCTGGCAAGGGTTTACAAAAGCTGTGCTGACTCTCCATCTATCTCACTTTTATCTGTGTACCTGCTAACTTTGTTCTGTTTTTTACTTGTTTGATGTCATTTTCCTTTCCCCAGCCTCACCTGAAAACCTTCTAACATTGCTTTCTTGCTTTCCTCATATGGTTGGATTTAAATGAGGGAGTGCACACTGTAGTCCAGCTATTTTTGTGGCTTAAAGTCAGCTGGTTGAGTTGCTGTGCGTTTTCCTTCCCCTGAGCATGCCCCGTTTGATGAGTCCCTGGCAGGCAGTGTTGTGTATCTCCTTTACGCTGAATGCACACGGAAAGTTCTGGTCTGTTTTCATCATATTGGCTCAGGATGCTCTCCCCAGAGACCGCTATGCAGATTTCACAGGGTCATAGCACAGCTGAGGGTGGAGGCACCTCTGGAGGTCATCAACTGCCAGCTCAAAGCAGGTTCACCTACAGCAGGTTGCTCAGGACATTGCCTGGTTGGGTTTTGAGTATCTCTAAGGATGGAGACTCCACAGCTTCTCTCAGCAATCTGTGCCAGTGTTTGACCACCCGCACAGTAAAAAAGTTTCTTCTTATGTTTTATTGCCTGATCAAGCTCAGGCTGAAGGGCCTGTGGTTCCCCAGATCCTCTGACTTGATATTTTTGAAGATAAGGGTGACATTTGCTTTCTTCCAGTTCTCAGGGACATCCCCCAATTGCCATGACCTTTCAGAGAAAACCAAGAATGACCTTGCAACAACATGGGCCAGCTTCCTCAGCTCCTGGGGGTGCTTGTGCAGTCCAGTCNTCAGCCGCTCCTCATAAGCTTTCCTAAGTCCAGCTCTACATCTTTGGACAGTGTCTCTGTATTCCTCCCAGGACACTTGTCCCTGCTTCCACCTCCTGTGTGTATCCTTTTTATGGTTGAGTTTTATGAGGATGTCCTGGTTCATCCTTGCAGGTCTCACGCTGCCTTTGCTTGTTTTCTTGCATTTTGGGATGGTCCATTATGAACTTGGAGGCTCCTCCACCAAGGGTAAGTCTTGTGATGGACTTTCCACAGGTCTCAGGGGCCCAGGATACCTGAAGGCTGGTCTTAGCAGTAAAGACTGAAGTGAAGAAGACATAAAATGCCTCAGCCTTTCTGGTGTCCTTTCTCGCTAAGTGTCCATTCTGATTCCTCAGCACGCCTACATTTTCCCTAGTCGTTGTTTTGCTGATGATGTACCCTTCACATGCCTTACCAGATTCAACTCCAGGTGGACTTTAGCTTTCATAGAATCATAGAATCACTAAGGTTGGAAAAGACCTCTAAGGTCATCGAGTCCAACCGTCAACCCAACACCACCATGCCCACTAAACCATGTCCCTAAGCACCTCATCCACACGTCTTTTAAATATCTCCAGGGATGGTGACTCCACCACTTCCCTGGGCAGCCTGTTCCAAGGCCTGACCACTCTTTCAGTAAAGAATTTTTTCCTAATGTCCAATCTAATCCTCCCTTGGCGCAATTTGAGGCCGTTTCCTCTCGTCCTATCACTTGTTACTTGGGAGAAGAGACCAACCCCCACCTCGCTACAACCTCCCTTCAGGTAGTTGTAGAGCGCGATGAGGTCTCCCCTCAGCCTCCTCTTCTCCAGACTAAACAGTCCCAGTTCCCTCAGCCGCTCCTCATAAGCTTTCCTAAGTCCAGCTCTACATCTTTGGACAGTGTCTCTGTATTCCTCCCAGGACACTTGTCCCTGCTTCCACCTCCTGTGTGTATCCTTTTTATGGTTGAGTTTTATGAGGATGTCCTGGTTCATCCTTGCAGGTCTCACGCTGCCTTTGCTTGTTTTCTTGCATTTTGGGATGGTCCATTATGAACTTGGAGGATGTGAACCTTGAAAATCCTGCTATGGTTGTGCTTGACAAAGAATTTAGTAGCTTTTGTGCCATTTAGAAATTGTTGCTTGTCCCCTTAGTTGTGCTTTTTTATATTAAATCTGCCTAAATTTATGAGCCCCTTTCTATTTTCTTAATTTGGCTGCAACTTGAACCTCTCTTACTCCCAGTATAGTGCACTTCAATATTTCCATGCCACCTGCAAGGACTTAACTATTTTAGCTGCTGCTTCTCTCTCTCCTTTGCAACAAACTTCCTTATTTGTGCTTGGAACTACTTCCTGAGCCAAAACAGAGTTGCAGTTAATGTTTGGGCTTTCTGCCTTCTCTGGGCAAAAGAAAAGTTTTACATTTCCTTTAAGAAAGAGGCTGAAATGCTGGAGATCTGTTATGACACCTGCATCTTCCTGGTGCACCAGTGAGCAGCCTCCTAGATACCAGAGGGCTGAAAGATGGCCCATGCAGTACCCCTCCCTGCTGTTCGCAGTTGCTGGGGTCAAGATAACCTGTTAAATGTTCATCTCCATGATCAGTTCTCAGCAATATTTCCTTCATAGCCACAGCAGTGTATTTCATACAGCCTTACCCAAAAGCTTTCACACTCCAAGACAAGGAATGCTTAAAATGAGAAAGGACAGCATGACCCTTTCAACACACGGTTTGGATGGCTGTATGAGGGTTTGGCTTTGATTTATTGATGTACATTCTCTTGGGAAGAGCTTGTTACAAATGAGGTGTCACCAAGCAGGAGAAGACAGGAAAGAGGAGCATTTGGCTTTGTGATAGAGACCTTCATCACGGGGAAGCAAGAGGTGCTAACAGGATGAGATGACGATAGTCTCAATGGAGAAAAAGGGTGTCTTGGCAAAGCCTCCACCTGCTCTTGCAACAGTCCGACAGTGCAGTCATTCCCTTGGTGTTCTGAGGGGTCTCCTCGAGTTTCTTTGCAGGCAACAAACCAGGGACTGCCTGGTGGTGCACAGGACTTGGTGATTATGAGTACACGCATATCATTAGCTATCCTGTCATTAAGAGACGTACAAGCTCAACCCAGCAGGCTTCCCCCAGGCTGCTGGTGAGTCCCCTCTGGGGACAGGAGGTGAGTGTCTCTAAAAGTACTCCCTGCTCTGCTGGTTCTCCAGGCCACGCATGGAGAGCCATGAGCAGAAGTCTCTGGGGGTAGGTCAACCTAAAGAGAGTGGTGCAGGGCACCAGGAGACTGAGGGGGTCTCCCTCCTGGGAGTTTGCAAGGCACAGCTGAAGAAAGTTGCAGCCATACTGATGTGTCGCTGGGGGTGGCCTTGCCAGAGAATTGTTCACTAACATCTGTGATAAAACTGTCCCTTACTGCTGCTTCTGATGAAAGGGGAAAGAGGAGGGTGGGAACAGGGTGAGGTGTGAAGAGCTGACTGCTTTGGTGAGATCACCAGGGAATAATAATATTTGGGTGGGGTAGAACAAACGATGGCTGGACCAGACTGTGCTCCAGTGGGCTGACTGCTCATGCCTGAGTCTGGTCCGTGTTAGCATTAAAGTCTGTCCCATCTTCCAGAACCCTCCCGGGATGAGTGCGTGCTACTTGCAGAAAACTGTATCTTATTACAATACTTGATTTAGCAAGAGGGACATGTTTGCCTACTCTGCTATTTGTAATGAAGCCCTTTTCATTGCCATGATAGCTGGTGGCAAACAAGGACACATGGGATGGGAAATTGAAACCCAGTACTGGTTGCTTGTAGCTAGAAAGTGGCACCTGCAGACTAACACAACAAGCAGACACCTTTCTCGTTCCTTGCTTGTTTTGTGATCACTATGCTCCTATCAGGGTTGCAGCCAACAGCCTTTTCTCTGCATAAGGCAAAAAGAAACGGTGGGAAATGCATGTGGAGCAGTGTGAGGTTGAAAGTTATAAAGCCATCTGGAAGTGAGAAGTTCCTCTGCACACTGTTTTTTTCAGTGCTTGTCTCTTTGATTGCTCTTGTTTAACCACAGGGGCAGGGTGTATTGGAGCACATGGCTTGCAGTACCGGGTCTCGGCGAGAGAGATCTTTGCCCAGTGGGAGAAGCATTAGTAGCATTATTCAGAGTAAATATAACGATGTGATGTATTTGACTTTGCCAAAACCATCCCAGTCTAGCTGGGTGGAACTGGGACTTAGTTGGCTTGGTTGGTTAGTCAACTGCTAAGAGCAACTGTTTCCCAGTGATAAGTGCTTATGTCTGAGTCTTGCTAGTATACTGCATCCAGGTGGCAGATGTCTTCTGCAGGAGGTGTAAGAAATATTGACCTTGCTGACCTGATGTATGTACTGCATTGCTCCCCAGCTGTGCCCTGATGCTGGCTAGGTAAGAGCAGAAAGTTTTGGAGCAGCCTGCTCCGCAGCTGTTCCTCTGCTGAGATTCAGCAAGAAGCAAGATGTGGCAAGAAGCACGCCTCTCTCTGATCAGAAGAGGGGCCAACAGTCTCTTTAAATTGGAGACACTGAAACCAAGACCTTGTGCCTGTGTGAAGATTGCACAAGCCTGGTTTGGGGGCAGGTAGCAGATGTCTTCCTGCTTCAACATAAATCTACTGTGGGGACAGCAGAGTGAGGAGAGGGGGAGTACTTTTTATGGAGCTCTCTTGTACAGTCTGCTCCGTATGGAGCCATGTCATGAAATTTATAGTGCAGCTCTGGGGCAGAAAACCAGCAGTATTTCATGATATATTAATTGCCTTATTTAAAGTATTTAACTGCTTCCTTTCCAGAAGTTCTGGGATACTGGGAATGGGAATGTCTCTCCTATTTCCCATGCACAGTGTGGTGTTCAGTGCAGGGCAGTGTTGAGGCTGACTTCATGTACATCTTGCTCTCATCATCTCTCTCTAAGCATTATCTAATTGCCATTGGCAGAGACAAGATAGCTGAAAGGGTTTTTCGAGTCTCCCAGAGTGACTCTTCTTGTCTTTTGGCAGCAAGTTACATTATTCATTTTTGGATGTGGAGGGGTGAATTTTGAGAGGATCAGCTCTGTGGAAGAAAAGGACGGGGGAGGGAGGAGAGAGGATTTAGCAGGAGAGGAAGAGGATAAAATGAATGCAACTGAGTTGAAGACAGTAGGAGAGAAGGGACCAGAGAAAATCATGGACCTAGGCAGATTTCGGGAAGGCCAGTGATTCTTGCTTTTGTTTGATTTTATTACTTGGAGCTGAGTCCACGTAAAGATTTTATTTCATGGACTGCTCTCAAGAGACTAGCAAGGCTGCCCTATGGGTTTTTTGGCCATAGAAACATCACCTAAAAATGATGAGGTTGAAAGGTAAAAGGCATTACCTATGCAATACAAGTTTATCATTCCAAAAGAGAAAACAATAAGGGAAATGAAAAGTTTTCATGGCATTTCAAATTGAAATGTTCATTGTAACTTTCAAAATCCCCCTTATGAACATTTGCATTCCTTCCTTTCTGCCCTTTTAATCTCTTTTTGACCCTGCATGCAAGAGAAAGAATGAGGGGTAAATTTATTTTTTCTGTTGGTCCCTCTGCTTTTCACATTATCGCTAACTTTCAAGAGATTGGGACCTCAGAAAAGTCCTTCAGAACTGTAAATTCTCTTGATTCCCTGTCAATAAGGACAGGGGAGGCAGAGAGTCCAACTTGCCAGGCTGGATCACCTGGACATCTGAACTGCTTTTCAGAGTGGCAGGTGAGCTATAGGCAGAGTTTGGAAACCTGCCTATGAACAATAAAAAACAGTACTTAAAAGTGTTTTGGAAGATTGTCATGTTATGTGCTTTCCCCAGGAGTGCACTGGGGCGAGGTCTCCAGAGGTATGGCTGGATTTCAGCCCATGTCTCCCAATGCCAGGGCAGCTTTCATGCAGGAGTCCAACACAGGCCACGTGGAGTACAGGTCTCAAGGAGAAGGGAGGCTTCTTGTGTGAAACTGGGGGAGCATGAAGCAAACATAACCATTATTAATTCATTGGCATGTGTTTGTACCCTGCTCAGAGGTGAGCAGCCCAAGAAAACAGAAAACAATTGCTTGGTGAGTGGCATGTACCATCCACCATGATGAACTGGAAGGCTCTCAGCCCAGGCATGGGGTGTTCTGACGAGCGTGAGCATCTCAGTGTGTGTTTGGATGGGGAGAAGATTCAAGTCTGTCCCTTCAGGAGGTGCTGTGCCAGATTCAGGACTCCAGAAGAGCTCTGGCTGTCCTTTGATCACCGCCATAGTCCTAAGATCAGCGGCAGAGACAGGCAGTCTGTTCTCCCCTTGCTTACCTGAGGGCAGGCAGAGCTGGAGAGCTTACAAACTATTATTCGGCCTAGAAGTTCTGCATTGGCTGAATTGAGTGCTGCTTTTGCAATCCATGCAGCCTTTATGTGCCCTGCTTCCATACCACGATTATGAGAGACCCCTCATTTAATGTCATGCTCTACAGGCAGTGATCTTGTGCTTTCACAGACTTAGTTTGGATGAAACTTGTAAAAAAGGCTTTGAATAAAGGTGATCTTACAGCTGGTGGAGTAGGTTGCCTGTTTGTATCACTGGAGTTAGTGGCGAGCCTCCTCCCTCTACAGCCCTGAGTCACTGAAATGTTAATATCTATCAGTGTGGGGACAGAAGGGGCCAAGGACTTGTGTCTCAATGGATGCATGTTGGGTGGATGCATGCTGGGTGCTGCCAGGCTCCTGGATGCACTGTGCACAAAGGTGGAGAGAGGGGCTTAGTTTATGTCCGCAGCCTGGTCCCACAAGAGACGTGCACTGGGATGGCCCAGGGGCAGCTCTGGGCATGGAGAGCCAGCTCTCTGCAAACAGGGAGGTGGTTTCCAGCCTGGTTAGCTTGAAAAACTTTCTGTAGTCTGAGTCAGAGATCTCAGACACCTTCCCTGAAGGAGCTCCAGGTGGCCTAGCCAAGAGGAAGTTTCTTGTGCCCACTAGGCTTGTTCAACTCCTGTGAGTTCTCCAGATGCTGTTTTGTGCTGCTTTGAATGCTTTTGTGCCTCGGTTTCCTTCCTTTTCTGTGATGTTGTGTGATCTCTGCTTCTGAAGGTCCCATCCCTTTTGCTTACCATCATCTTCAGCTCTGCATCTGGATGGGATGGTCTCTTCCCTCTACGCATCCTTTTTGCAGTCCCAGGTTAATCTCAGGGAAATAGGGGCTGCTTGTTTTCACAAGGGCAGTAGAGAAGGTTTCAGCTCAAATGCTGCATCAAACAAATGAATTCAAATTGAAATTTTGGCTTTCATCTGCCATTACAGCACTCTTAATAGTGACCCTGAACAGTGATACACTCAAAAGGAGCTGCTCTGATCTGTTAACAGCAGGAAATGATGGCCATTGCTAAACAGCTTGGCTTGCAGCATGGCTCTTGGTACCATAATGAAACAGATTGTTCTGCAGTAGCTGTATTTGATTCAGCTGTTTTGCGCTGGATGTTAAGAACTGCAATTCTGACATTAAGTATAGCAATTGAAAATTGCTTAAAATGGAGATACTGAGTGCCCTGCTGAAGGGGTTAGTGCAGCCGGTATGGGCGGGTGTAGCCCTGCCACGCTCTGGACATAGCGGGCTTGCTGTGCATGAAATCACGATATTATGTGATTTCTCTGTTTCAGCTCTGTGAGTCTGTCTCCTGTCCAAATCAGGGTCAGCCATAGCTCTGTTGTCATTGTTAGGCTTTTATCGAGTCTGCCTGGGAAACGCCACTGATGGAGATTCATGCCTTTCCCTCTCCCACTCCTGTGACTGTTAGAAAGTTTTACTGCTGCCTAATTGGAGACTTCTCTGATGTGGTTAAACACATGGTTTTTGACTCTCTGTCTCCCCTATACTTTGAAAGCAGACGATTTATATCCTCTTTGTAGCAACTTTCTCCATGTTTCAAGCCTACTATCATGGCTACCCTCCAACATCTCCACCCTGAAGCTTTTAGGATTTCTTAGCAGGTCACACACCTTTGATCACTGGTCCGTACCACTCTCCACTGAATTCTCCCCTAACTGTCTGGCACCTTTCCTAAGAGCAGTGCCCAGAGCTGAAGCCTTTTGTCTGGTGTTCTTGTTGCTGATGTTGAGAAACACAACTGAAATCCCAGTGCAGGCATGTGGAGTGGGGCAGGAGCACGCAGTCCAGCATTGTTCTCTCTCTACACTTGTTGTGTATCGTTTCTGTCCTGGAAACACAGACAGCTTGTGCCACAGTTAAGTATTTCAGCACAGAACTAATCTATCTCCTTCCTTGCTTGTATTTTCAGAGCAGGGAACATGCCTGGAAGGAAAGAAAATACACTTCAGAACGTCCAGGTTTGTAAATAACGGGATTGCTCAGCTTTTCCCCTCGCATAAATCAATGGAAAATTGTCACTGACACTAAGCGAGTTCCTGAATCAGGATGGATGGCAGTGGACACTCTTAGCTCAAGAAAGAGTCATGCATACTTAGCTCTTGGCATCTGTTTGGCAGATGGGGGCTTGGTAGCTGATAGTTCTGCTCTGTGCATCTGGGAATGAGAAAACGAGTGCCCTTCCTGGCAGGCAGCAGCAGAATGCGCAGAGGTCCTGGCTCCCACCTCTTCTGGTGTCACCTCTCCCCTCCCACAGTGGGGATCTGCTGTTACATTTTGTGACGTGATAGGAGATGCTGGCTGGCAGGTGGTGCGTGCTTTGGAGTTTGCTGGTCCCTGGGGACTGGGAAAGAGCAGAAGGCTGGCATGCACTGAAGAGTGTGCAGTATAGGAACTGGGCATGTGTCCTGGTTTCGG
>VZTQ01007670.1:142387-197489 GCA_013400755.1 Pelecanoides urinatrix | reverse complement strand
GAGGCCATTTCCTCTCGTCCATTTGAAAGATTTAACTTTCTTTTTAACATGTAGATACATATAAAAAGAAAAATATATTCTCAATACACTGACATTATTAGAAGCACATTTGCTGTGTTCTAGTCATATCTTAACCTGAATTCAATCTTTTTCCTATTTGCGTGAGTTTCAAAGAAAACATGCAGTCTGATGTAAACTTCAGGATTTCCAAGTGTCTGGGTCCTCAGGTCAGACCCCAGTGGAAATCAGAAGCCAAAGAAAACACTAAATTCTACTTCACATTTTTCCTCTTTCTTATCTGTGAGCTGAAAGACAATATACAATATATTCCAGATGCAGTGGAGTAGCAGTAAGTGGAAACCTGCAATGAAGGCAGATGTTGTCTGACCTACAAATAAAGAAAACACTGTGTAAGTTTGTTCGGAGGTCTCAGTGTAAGGAAGCGTGCTCCAAAGTCATGCTGGAGAAGTCCCCTCTGAAAATTTACTACCTCCCTTGTGGTCTCCTCCTGAACCTTCACTCTTCAAAGGAAGGAAAGACAATATACACAGGACGTGACACAAGAACGGAAAAAGCCCAGGAATGGAGTTGAGGGGAGGCGAAATGGGAGAACACCTTGAAAATTACTCAATCTCCCACTTCTATGTGAAAGACCAGCTTCAATCGTAAATTTTCTCAGCTATGTTGGTGTCACACACTAGCAGGTGTTTTTGTATTAAATTTACTTTTCAGCAATACACTAACGGAACAATTCAACTGCCTTCAATAAAGAAATATTTATTAGAACATGTATTTTATTCTATAATTTCATAACAGAGTCTTGCTAATGTGAATTCCACTACTTGGAATAGCACAGATAGGGATATCTCATGTAGCAAAAAGCCCTGAATAATGTAGTTACTACAGAAGCAACTGGGAAACACCATGCCAAAAGTGCCTTAGAAGCTACAAATAGAAGCAACTGAAATCCAGCAGGCTTAATTAAATATGTTCCAGACCAACCCTACTGCACCCAAACTAGTTCCTGCAAACTCTGCCCCTACATCAGACTCCTAAGTGCATTGACATGGCACACAGATGCTAAACTCACATGGGAAATGTGGCACTCAAGTGTGGTGAAGAGACATGCTTGTGTTTATGCAAGAGCTAGTTCACATTCAGTCACACCTGCAGTAAAATGGTCTACATACTGCGATGTCTAAGCAGGTGATTCCAGAAAGACAACACAAAATATCTGATCTCGTTTGCACAGACCCAGCTCAAACCTAGCGTAGCTTAGTGTCTGTGCTGTTCAAAAGTGACAACTTGCTCCTGGGCAGAGCTGGTCCAGGAAGAAATGCAGCCATGTTTTTACTGTATGGCGTATCAGCTAATCCTCCATATTAAAATGCAAGCTGACTATGCATGGAAACATATCTTGTTGTTTTTCATCTGCAACTTGAATATTTTGAGTTGATGAAATGGAACTGAGTAGTTTTATATTTTAAAGGAAAATACATCACAGCAGCTATGCAAGATTATAGGCCAACTGGTAAAACATATACTATTATTTTTAAAAAATCATATGCATTTCAAATATCACACCAGAGCAATTTCAGTGCATTACCCCCTTTCTTATTCCCTATGAACCCTACTTTCAAATACTTCTAAAAAAATTGAGGCTCAAATTCCTGTATCAGTTTGTTTCTTCAGTAAAGTTACTCATAGGAATACAGATCTAAGGACGCTCAATATTCCCCTTTTCTTGACATGAAGATCTTTAAAGACAGTAGCAGTGACACATCAAGGTCTTTCAGACTCATATTTCAGAAGAAGATTCAACTACTGAAAATAAAAGTTTTGTAATAGTTTTAGTGGCATGTAGTGCACGAATGAATTTGAAGCCTTCTTCCTCACTATCCATAAAGAGAAGAACTTGAAAAAAAGAAGCCCTGCATCTTCTGGATACAGGCTGATGAAGGCAGAGTATTCCTGCTACTACAAATTTGCCTGCTGACCTGCATCAGCCTTCAAAAAAGTCTACTTATCTCAATGAGAAAAATATCACTGGAAACAGACTCCTGAGGCTGCTTACTTACATTTAGGAACAGATCTATTATTGAATTTTCTATTCCTTGCCAGACCGATTTTTATATCATCATCTGCAAGGGAAGAAAAGCAAGTGTTTGCTGCACACCTTTAGGCAAAGGCTTTTACTGCCATCTAAGAAACAATGTTCAGCCTGGCCTGCACGGCACAACCTACACTTGACTAAAATGAATGCACACCCCAAAGACACAGACGCTGGGGAACAGGCAGGTAAGTGTGTCAGTCATAAGCAGAGGCTGTGCCTTCTACACCACTCCAAGAGGTCTGAGCTTAGAAAGGATGGCACTTCTCAGGGCTGCTGTGCAAGGACTGGTCTCTTGACAGCATTGCCTCTATAAGGTTGTACCAGGGACAAACCATTTGTCACTCAGCTGCTATGACAGGAGTAGTAGATAGTGATCTTGTGCCTCGGGACTGTAACAAACTGAGGCAGGCTACTTATATATATGTAACGTGGAGCCACTCAAAGTGGTATGAATCTGATCAAGCCAGGACAAAGTAGTCTGCTATTTTCTTGCTTTTATCCTATTGGATTCTCCTGTACCAGAATACCTAAAGTCCAGTGGTCTCAGCCCATGCTCCTCTTTCACCCTCTTCTTCCCATTCAAGACCTAGGTTTCTCATCCTTAAATAAATGATGAAGGAGAATACAAATAGCTCATGTCTTTCATCTACCGTCTGAAAGAGAGAGGAAAAAGACCTATGGAAAAAGAATGTGAGCAACTACTCAATACAATCACATTGCGTGCCTCCAGAAGGCCGCTTTGGACGTTTGGAAGACTAAAGGTACCTGACTATGCTTCCTCAGGACTGAAGATCCTGAAGATGCTCTGTCCGTGTCTGAGCTTTTGTCTTCCTACAGTTTTGACACCAGCAAAAAGTGTGGCCTATTGTTGAGCATGGAAAGAGTATTTGTCTTTAGATGAGAATCAGTTATGAAACCCCATACACTAACCTATGTCTGTCTGAATATATATACATAAAAATAATGGGAAAAAATTAAAGTCAGCATGATTCTTACTTGCTGTTTTTTACAGAAAGATACTTTACCATTCTTTTCAACTCTTGCTTTAGCTGTAGGAATAATTATGATTTAAGTAAACAATACTTATTTTTCTAAATGTTAAGTACCAAAGACATTATGGTTTTCCTACTGTTATCTACCCTATATACTGAAGCATTTACATAACATTATGGATGTTCTTGCCACACTTCATTTTTACATAAGTGTGTACATTCAAAATGCCAAACCAATTTTTTAAAATGAAAATGTAAAATACCTACTTTGCTCAGATATTTATATTTCAAATATTTCACCCTAGAGCAAATGACCTTAGTACAAACACAAGCGTTTTAATTAAAAACATTATTTGTCAGCAGAGCATAATGATTAGCCATAATTTTGTAGACACTACTGCAGAAAAAAAAACAATTATAATTGATATAGGGATCAAAAACAAACATCAAAAAAATCAAAGCAACAATGTTAGTATGCTATCTTTCATGTAAATTCGTCAACTAAATATCAACTATTTTTAATCTACTAACTTGAAAAGAGGTGTGATCATCTTGTGAAAATGGTCATAGCCGCGCTGCTGACAGAACACGTGTTTATTGATATATAGCATCTCATTTCAGGAAGCAGACTCTTCCTCAATTCCAATACACAGGCAGAAAAAGGAAAAATGACAGAAAGCTACACATGGACTCTGTCTTGACACAGAAAGCAAACTATAGGGAAAGAACACATGATACCCATTCAGCCACAAACTATGGCAAAAGTCTGACAGCCAGTGACATTTTGTTCAAAATGGTAGTTTTTAGCCTTCAAAACAATTATTCGGTCTTAAGAAATAAACACCTTACTTTTTCTCCTTGCCTTTCTGAATTTGACAGCAGCCAGGTTTATTAAATTCATTCCATATAAGTTGTAGTCTATAAAGAGTTGAAGGAGGTAGGGAATATGGGCTTCATGAGGCTGGTAAGATTTGTTCATTATGGCTCCACCTTGCAGAAGCTCACATACTCTAAAATTAAAGACAATTAGGACATAAACCAAAAATTATTCCAGTTCAACAATATTGAAATTTGATTTTACTGAAATATAAAATATTTAAACTTCTTAAATTTTGCCTTAGTTGTATTTTTAACTTATGAATTTTGTTTTCACAATAACAGACCCACAAAAATGATTTCTGCTAATAATGATTCAGTATTTGGGTGTTAATTACAAAGGAGCTGTGAATCCTCCAGCTTGGAAAAAAAAAAAAAAAAAATCTCTGAAAAAACATCATACCATGTACTATTCCCGCAACCGATCCAAAGCCACTATAGTCCATGGAAATCTTTCTGCAGAATAACTGTGGCAGCTGTGTGCCTACACCAGTAATAACTTTGAAAGTCTCTCTAGTTCTTCTTGACATATACATGAAGATGTCCTGCATGGTTTTAAAGTTACATGCTGTATACACAGAAGCAGTATCTTAACAACTTCCTAGAAACATGACAAATCTTCTCTTTTAAACATCTACTCATTAGAAAACAACTGCAGGTATTTGGATAATTATAAATCGGTGCGATAAATTTATCTCAAAGTAATAGGATACATCTATAAATCAAGGAAAAGCACTAAGCATTTCGAAATGCAACAAATTGGGTTCAAAAAATAAAGCTTTAACAGAAAAAGTAAAGGAATAATTTAAGTGAAGTGTCAGTCCTTATTTGGATAGGAATAATTCAAACATGAAAAGCTCAAAGTTCAAAACAACTGTCATGTCATACATGCATATAGATTACATTAGGACAGAAATTTAACATCATGCAAAATTTTACTAGCCCACAACAAAAATCAGACAATCCTATCTTATGATCATGTATTAGATCTTAGATCTTTAAAAAAAAAAAAGTTACAATAGGTAATAGTACACACTCAAGGGATTTCAGTTTATGCTTGAGAAATAATTTCTCCTTATTTATTCCTGAATTTACTGCAACTACTGTGACAGTAAGATTGAGATCAACTGTACTTTCATTTAACAAAACGTTACTCTATTGAGAAATAGAGAAATTGCCTAATAACAAAAACTATCCAGTTTTTCAAATATATTTTAATTTTAATAATGGGTGCTGGAATTTAAAAACTAAAAAACTACCAAAATCCACTTCATAATATATGAAAGAGTACTACATTGTTCTCCTGTCTTCCTTAAGAGTTACAGGAAAAGTAACCTGATGCAAATTTGTTCGAGTGTCAAGAATTACAGTTAATACAAGACAATTAAAGGCAAATATATTTTGGTCTTGCTTTCCTAACATGCTACTGCTTTAAAAGGATTATTGGTGTGCTTAAAATTAGCAATTTTCTTATGTGTTTTGAAAAATTTGGACAATAATTTTGTTGCTTTTATTTTGTTACGATGAGGTGAATCTTGCTTCAAAATTCATGTTTTATTACAAGATGTAAAGAAATCATCCAGAACTTCCTATCACACATCCTTACCTTTTTACCATTGCAGGATTGTAAAGATAAATCTTCATGAAATGTCTCTCCTTTTCATGGTAACCATAAAAAGGCCTGCAGAGGAAGAAGTAAAAGCAAGAAGCTAGCCAGTTATGCTGTGGGATTTATTCAACTGCATTTTACTATAAAGAGTATTAAAATCCAGGGGAAAAAATTAGAAGATAAACTGCATATCCAGGAGAATGAAAATTCCCACATGTCAGGCCAAAGGGGAGCACTACATTACTATATAAAATGTTAAAGATAAAAAGAATAGGCCCTATGCATGTGAAAGTATCTAAAAAAAAAAAAAAAAAGTAAAATTAGAAGGCACTTCTGGCTCAACATTGTTTCTCACTTTCCCCACATGTAAACACACTGATGGCACACCATCATAATAGTACTTTTAATAAATTATTAGTGCTGGACTGCTTCAAAAACAGTGTTCAGTCTTTCTGATAAATGCTGTAACAAAGTCCTTAAGGACATTAATTCTGCAGATCAGGTGTAAATGAGTAAATACTGGCTGTGTAATATAAATAACTGAAAAATGAGAACAGCTTAAGAGAGTGAATTGGTTCCCCTTTTCAGTGATTACTAATCATCTCATGCACTAAATGAGGCATGAATCCTGAAGAAAATAGGATTTGAGAATGCAATTAAAGAATACATAGCATAATGAATACGTCAAGACTAAACTGAGGTTGAACAGGCAGCATTAATTCTGGTATTACTTGACTGAATTACTGACTTTCCAACATCTAGAACTCTAATCTAATCTAACATGCTTGTAAAACAGCATGTTAAGGAAACAGGCCATAATTCAACACGTTGGGTGAATGCAAGAAGTCTACAGTTTGCAGTAATCACAACCAAAGTCAACAGAAATTCAGGAAAGCATACATTTAAATGTTACCTCTATAAAATAAAATAAAATCTCTTTACCAAAAATATTATTAAAAAATGCAACTGGGATGCTTACCTGCTAAGTCTAAAAAATGAAGTTCAGTAGTAAGAAGGATTTCAGTCCTAAATTAAATGCAAACTCAGCAGAGCTGCACAACTACAGCATTAATACTGCTGTCCTTAACATGGACACATTTACATTTTAGCTGGACTGAACTGTTTAAAAAAACATTTATGATGTTAAAACTGAGCTAAGTTGAAACAACAAACTTGTTAAGCTGAAAAGGAGGAGGTCAGATCTTGTATAATGAATCAATCTCTTTATTGTAGAGATAGTATAAACCTAATGACAGGTTATATACATGGAGTTATAATGACTCAATGTGCTGTAGGCATGTAAATCAAAAGCTACTTAAAAAAAAAGTCAGCATTTGCATGGCAAGTGATCCATACTCACATTGACATGGCAGCAGGGAGAGAAAGATTTGCAACACTTCAAAGATTAGCTATGAACACCTACTTGAACTTCACAGTGCACAAGGACAGCATATTTTGCCTCTTTTTATTCCTGGACCTCCACTATGTTTGGAAGTTAAAGCAACAAAAAGTTTTATGTTAAATCTAGAAAGGTTTAGCAAACACCTTTATTACATTAAAATTGTCCTGCTAATGCAGAAGAGAAGGGGTAAGATAATCTCCAAGATTTAAAGAAAAATATAGGTTTCTCACCATGGAGACACTGTAATATCTATGAGCAGAATCTGACTCAGGTCAGAACAGAAGAAAACAAATAAATTTATGTGACTACATAAGCATGTCTATCTATCCAGGTAAAGATGAAGGTGTATTACAATTTCTGTTAGGTGCTTTCCATTAGCCTCTTACGCAAGCAAACATAATACATGAAACACTCTTTCCTATGCTTCTTTGAGGCAATGATCATCTAACTTTCAGTAATGACTGTTTTGAAGCTCTAAAGCAAGAGAGGTGAAAAAGATGCAGGTTCTCCTAATCTCTCTGTTGTATTCTCACTGATTGAAAGAAAGATTGTCTTCAGCAGTTTCCTCTGTCCAGCTTTCACTGTTGAGATGAACAGCGATACTACAATTCGTGTAATTCACAAAAAAAGAACAAAGAAGAAATTTGGTGGGTTAGCTTCCTTGTTACTGCAAAACCACATCAGAAGGTTCTGATTAAAAACTAAAAGAAGTTATTGCAGCCACTTTACTAGCAATATCTAGAAGATACCACTAAAACTGGCTGGGAACAGAAAGATTATCTTCCTAAACTTAACAGATAGAAAGAACATATTTCAAAAGTGCATGGAAAAAGAAAAAAAAGTAAAAGATAGTGCTGCACAATACTGAAAATTAGCATTTACATTGTTTTGAAGATGAAAAAGTCAATGCATGTATAGACTAACTGTGTTCCTCCAGGACAGCTTCCTATTATTGACTATGATTTGACATATTTTTCAGTCCTTGGTTATGCAAGTTAAATGAAAATTGATTAAGAGAATCCTTATAATGTTAACATTCAATAATAGCATATAGTTCCAGCAGTAGTAGAAAGCAACACCAAATAAAACATGACAGTTGGCTTGACAGATAAGTAAATCAATGTTTAAGAGCCTTCACTTCACGGCCTGTCCTGCTGGGAGAATCAAATGGATAAACACAACCTGACAGTCTCCGTGATGTGCTTCCTAAAGGGGCCATCTTAGATGAACAAAGAAAAGGAGACCTTGAGTCAGGTTCCTGCAAGACATGCTTGGTCACAGGGAACCTAGAACAACCCAGACAGGTAGAAAATGTTGGCTGGAACGTACTGCTGTAATAGCAGAGACGGAAAAAAGCTAGAAGGAACAGATTTGGAAAAACAACAGATGCTGGAATCCAAGTTTAGGAAAAAATGGTTATGTCAAGCATTTGGAGGAAAACCTGCTGATTATGTTAAAGTCAAAGCAAGTGAGAAGAGTTATTTAGTAGTAGTACAGGCCTGTATGAAGACACACATGGGGGAAAAGAAAAAGGAAAAGCCCTGCAGTCACCAAGTCCGTAGCAAGCTTCTAAGTAGTACAACTGCAAAAACATTTCAAAACAAGTAACTAAAAATCCTAACAGGTCATACTTACATTCCAGATACTAATGACACTTTGAAAACATGCTGAATAGTAGAAGATGGATTGCCTAAAGCCACATTAAGTGCTCTGTCAATGCTGAACGCCACTTGACGAAGATAGTATTCTGGTTGCTGTCCAAAACCATCATATGGTACATAGAGGTAAGGAAAGATACCATGTAAGTGGAGACAAGCCTTCTGACCTAAAAAGAAAAGGTAAACATTTATTTTCTAATGACTACATCTTTTTCTTTTTTTAAGTAGTCCCTAAGTTTGATTTTTTTTTTCAGGTTGTCTGCAGGTTCTGCAGACAGGATAAATTTATGAAACAAGTTCAGGTGTATTTCAAACAAAAGGTACCAATTTAGAGCAGTTCTCACATTTGATTCATTAACAAAAGCAACACAGAACAGATGGGGTTACATGACATACACAGTGGCAAATTCTGCTGTTACACAAGCATAATCCTAACGATTTTCTTTGTAATAATAACACAACACCTCTCTGAGAATAATTTTGCATACTGAGTCAGTGTTGGATCGTTAATGGTTTCTCAGCCTTTGTGAAAATTTTGCAGTATCAAAATTCTTCCTGTTCCTCACTGGGATGAGCATACAATCTCTCAGAAATTAAAAAGAACATCCAGGGCATCTACAAGGCCATTCAATATTCTAGTTATTAAGGCGCAAGTTGGGATATGGAAAAAAAACAGCTGATTTTCAACTTCTTAAATCTGTGGATCCCTGAGAGGTCTCTACTGCATATGCAGGTCTCTAGCCTTCTAACAACACGCTTACTTCTCAGCATTAGCTTTCATGAGTCTCCAATAACAGCAGAATGAAAGAACACACCATGAAAACCATTGTGCTAGACCACAGCTTGAGCTTCTGCTTCAGACAAGGCAGTACAGTGATGTGGACTGGGATCTCCCAAACCTACCATGTTTTTTAGGAGGCTAGTCTCAACTGTAATCCGTGTTTTCTGTTCTTTCCTCACCACAATACAACAGAGCTACTGCTGAAACTAGTAGCTTGCCACCCTTCCAGCCCCAAAAATCATTCATGACTTCTCATTGGTCAATGAAGAAGTTTCACAGAAAAATACTATAAGCACATGTCAGTAATTAACCCCCACCGTACTGTAATGATAGGCAAAGTATATAATCTTGCATTTTGTTTGGCTGAAGTCTCTGCATGAAGATAGCAAAACAGTATCTAAAGGCAGTGCTTTCATCAACCAGGAGATAAATATTACAGACAAAGAGGCAGCACAACCTCACTGATCCNGTCTGAATGCCTACTGAAGCTTTTAAAAACCAACTGAACAAACTAACCCACCCCAAACTAAATTTTATATTGGAGCTACAGACTAAGAATTTCTTGCAAATATTATAAATTCAGGTGTTTGCTACCTACAACTTGTCAGTCAAATCAGTTNCACAAGACCAATGAAAAGACTTCCAAAAGTCTATTCTTTCAAACTGAGATTATTTCTGAGGAGGTGGACCTTGCCTCATCTATTTACACTCATTCATGCCCACATTAGTACACCACTGGCCACTTAATGAAGACAGCTGTAAATCCATTAAAGTGCAGGAAGAACAGAGCTTCAGAATCAGGACTGCTTGCAAATTTTTACAGGGGTGAAATGCATGCCTCCAAGTACCATAAACAACATAGCATTTTTTTTACTGGGAGTCATATGTATTTTTCTTTCTTCAAATAATTATCAGACCTTCACGTAATGTCTAGAAGTGAAAGAAACTGCTCAAAGAATGGTAGTACAAGTCCATTTTCCAAGGTGAATTTTATCCTCCCTGTAAGTCACCCCATCAAGTCTTTTCAGCAACGTTTAAATACAACCTATATATGCATTCATAATGTTGAGGTCATCATCTATGATGAATTCTGCCCATGGTTTTAAACTAGGAGAAGACATTTCTTATTTATGTATTATGTACTTCAAATAATAACACACTAAGAAAAAGGGGAAACTACAGAAAGAGGTTTTTTTTTTTAATGGCAAAATAAAGGACAATAACAGCTCTATATGTCAGGAAAACCTCTGCCCCCCTAATGTGGAAGAAGTCATTTATTAGCAGCATGTGAACTGAGAGACTATCGATCTGTGCAGTGGTAGCAGACCATTTATTTTCTGTACCAAGTCACTAACAAATCTGAGTGTTTACTCGTGGCTGTACTTAAGACTGACTTTGAAATAAAGGATCCCCCCCCCCCCGATATAATTAACAGAAAATTAATAGTTCTTTAAACCTCTACACTTCCTCTATTCAATTTTGTTTGTTTGTTTGTTTGTTTTGGGGGAGGGGTTTGGGTTTTTTTTTTGATTGAGTGGGAGTCAGGGGGGTCGTTGTTGTTGTTGGGTTTTGTTTTTTTTTTTTTTAAAATGTGTGCCAGGATCATGTTCAGGGAGAAATTAAAATTCATTCATACATATTATTTGTCTGAATGCCTACTGAAGCTTTTAAAAACCAACTGAACAAACTAACCCACCCCAAACTAAATTTTATATTGGAGCTACAGACTAAGAATTTCTTGCAAATATTATAAATTCAGGTGTTTGCTACCTACAACTTGTCAGTCAAATCAGTTCTGCACTTACTTTTTTTTTTTTTACACTAATAGCTATGAACTCTTGTTCTTTTTGATAACACCTTAAAAAATACTTTGCTTTAACGGTTGCACAACTATTCTGAGTTATAGTTAATTTATGTTCCCCCAGAAAACAAATTTGCAAAGCACCAGAATAAATAAAACAGGGAGACAGTCTAAACTTAAATTCAGGTTCCTTTCAAGTTATGCAAGACAATTAATTAATAAAGCTTTTATAGCTAGCACCTGATTACTCAATTAAATTTAAAAACCAGTATAACCATTTCTACTGCAGCTATTTAACCGTTCTTGCTGAACTGAAATGCCATTTTAGTGTTGAATAAAAGAAGAACACATACGAAGAAAACTTCCTTCTATTTCCTTCTGTCCCCTTCCCTGCGCTCTCTTTTATGTGCAAAAGCCCATGAAAAACACTACAGTTTTCAAGTGTCCGAAGAGTCAAATTACCACTTAACTCTAGAGAAATCTTATAAAATGTACACACTAAGCTGCTTTTCATTTTTGATTCTGCCAAGAAAGCAAACAAGCCACTGCTGATCTTAAGGATCCTAAGACTCCTATTAGGACAGCAGCTGTCAAGTTACATGGATTTATATAGCTATTCACTTTGATCCTTGTTAGTATTGAGTCATTTACCATATTTGGTTATACTGTTATTTTTATTTACAATCCACATTACTACAAGTCTTACCCTGCTAGTGTTAAGAACAGAGTCATTTGCTTCCAACGTTTAAGTAAAAGCATCAAATTGCACCAAATGTCATGGTGTTGAGTCTGAAGCCCAGACTCCGGTAACAGCAACCAGTTTTTAGTTTTCACTAAGCCATTACAAATTCTAGTGGATTCTTTCCAATAGAGCCACAAGGAGAAAACAGATCTACCCACCAAGGATCTCAGGCCATGCAGACTCATCAATTAACATAAATTAAAAACTTGGCTTGAGATAAGATTAAGAAGTTCTATGCTTTAAATGTGTCAATCTTATGTTTCTGTTTCTTTTCAGAGATACAGACAGAAGCAAATTTGTACCACTAGAACAGCAGCGACAGCTACAGCGACCAGCAGATGTTATTCTTACATCTATTCATCAGTTTCTTTACATCTGTAGAATCAATGGAAGCAGATTCTGCAGAAAAGCCATACGGTTTATATGATCTCCTCAGAATTTCCCGATGCAAAACTAGACACCTGGAAGTGATTCCCAGCGTTTTCAGATGGGACACGCCACTAAAGTGTTTCATGCTGTGGCCTCATCATGGACCTACTGTGCATGTGCAGCACAACCATTCTGTACACAAGCAGTACATATGATGTCTCTATTAACAAATGAACATAATGTGTATGTAAATGATAGGACTGGTGGTGATAATCAGTCAGTGTTATCAGTCAGGAGGAGGCTGCTGCCCAAACAACTTCTCTGGCCCACGCTCTCTTAAAAAATGGGGTCTGCACTGGTTGAATTACTGAATTACTGCAGGTCACCAGTCAAGCATCCCAATGTATGACTCAAGGGGGCTGCTGAGTAAACATACAGAAATCTAGAAGTAAAGGTGAGGCTTATTCACAAGTCTTTTTCAGGCACTGAATGAAGTGGTGAATGAAGGAACACAAAGTGCTGCTATAACACAGAAAAGAGGCAATACACAAAACCTTGAGATATTATGAGATATTCAACTAGCAAACTGACTATTTTCTCTGAAAAGAAGAAACTGCAAACTAAATGTCAATATAGATGAACAGACAATAATAATGAATCAATACTTCAAAAATAATGTAAATGCAATATTTTCAGACAGTAAAGAAAGTGAGCGCACCCCCCAAGTCCAAGCCCATACTTAGAAAAGCAAGCAGCATAAATGTTACTGAAGTATTAATCCGAAATATAGCATTTTCCATACTTAAAACCCACAAGAGAGAGATTAAGAAAGCCAGCCTGCTGGGTGTGGTTTTTTTGTTTTGTTTTGTTTTTTTAAGATGGTTGCCATATGCATTACTATTAGGAACACGTACCAAGCATAATCCTTGAGCTACTGTATCATTTAAAATATTAGAAGAAAAATCTGTAGCAACCCTAAGATAGAAAACTGCAATATAATTAGAAGAGAACTGAAAAGTATGATGGAGAATGGCAAAGTTGCTCAAGAACTACTCAAGAAGATGCAAGAACTGATGTCTTCTGACCACCAGAATGCTCAGCCATACAGGATGATCTGTTATGGATAAAACTGAGATGCAATCTATATAGAATCACAGAATGACTGAGATTGGAAGGGACCTTTGGAGGTTATCTGGTCCAGACCCCCTGCCCAAGAATAGGAACACCTAATTTCACAGTACAAGCTAGCGAACCTGAGGATTATTATTCAAGAGTCCTCAGAGAAGTGCTTTTTCACCATTTGAAAAAATTGATTTTGCTTTAAACTTCTAAGAATTTATTTCCACTAAGATAAAATTGGACAAATTTCTGTACAAAAGAAAAATGTGAAAATTACTAATAAGGGACCTCACTGCATTGTCCAGTTCAGGAATAAAGTTTGCAAGCAAGATAGACAAGGAGCACCTAAGGATTCACTACAGCTAGCACATGAAAATCTGTGTATATGTTCAAGGAGGAGTAGACAGAAGTCAATCTGTTCTGGATGTAATTCCACATACACGACTACCTGCTGGCTCATATTCCAGCAAGGGGAGAGCTCATGCAGATACTGCCTCCAGTTATCTCCTCTGGAACACTTCCACTCACATGGGAGGATTGTCTGAACAGAGCAAGTAGATGATCCTAAACCAATGCAGTTTATAGCCTAGAATTTTGAAGTACACTGGAATTTACTGAGCCTACAAGTCAATACTGATGTCAAGGCACCCCAAAGAAACCACACACTAGGTTCTAGGATCTGTTCTATCTACGAACAGCCAAACCTAATGTTTTCACATTAGACTGACCTAATCACAAGGCTACAGGCAAATCTCTGCTCACCTGAATTTGTACCACCACAGACGGGAATGCAAGATTTCTATGGTAAGAATAAGAGCCTGACTCAGCAGTCCAGAGGCTTTTCAGCCTCAGTACTGTTTATGCATTAGATAGGATGATTCTGAAATACAAAATCCCTGCATCCGAGATTTCTAATAAAAAATGAGAGCATGACCTACAGTTTTACTAACTTTTTATAAATGATGCTCAAAGCCATTTAGCTCCTATCCTGTAATTCTTAATTTAGGAACTGACTACAGAACCCTCACAAACTGAAGTCAATACTGGAAACATTTTGAACAGACATCATCCCATTTAGTATTTAGAAAACTAAACCTAAATCTAGATAAATATGACTTCAGAAAACAGTTCAATGCTTGTCTACACGCAAACATATTTTGCTACGAAAAATTAGAAAAACAATCCTAAAAATGAAAATTTCTAAATGGGATAAATATCAGAACCCAATTTCAAAGTAATTTCTTTCCCATAATAAAAGTTATCATACCATAATCTCACTTTGCTTTCCCCAGGAATAGGCTTCAGAGAGCACCATCAAGTTGTAACAGGAGTATTTACTCTACCCTGCTAGGTAGGCGCAACGTGAGCATCTTCTGCACAGTTTAGATGGTGCTTTAAATTTAAGCTATGTCGCTCATGGGAGCGGGCTTTTCAAGACATTGATCATTGAGTATCACTCAGAACTGAGCTACTGAAAAAGGATAGGACTCAATTACTTTATAGTGCCAATACAGTCTATGAAATTAAAGTCACCATTCTCCACCTCTCACAGAAAGCAAATAAATCACATACACGGCCTGACACAAGTAAGGTAATACTTTGATGAAGACAAAACCCTTCCCTAGCAAAACCTTGGAAGGTCTTTCCCTCTTAAAATGTTTGCTGTCATTCAAAAACATAAGAGTTAATCTTTTCATGTCAAAGAGTTCTTTAGTAGGATATTACACTAATGTAACTTCTTCAGTGATTAAGTGAAACTCAACCTTTTCCCAGAATCCTCAATTAAGTCAGCTTTTTTCCAAGGGGTGAGAAGAAAGGGAGGACTACACACATTGTCATCTTAAATACTGGATACTAGAGAAACAAGAATAATAAGGTCTTGCAGCAGCAAGATATCCTCAAAACAAAATCAAGAACAGAGCCCAAAGACCGTATTTCATATATGATATCACATATTTGTGTCAAGGCTTTCAGTTTTTCCCTGGCATGTGAGAAAACACTTATTTCAGTAACATTTATAAACAGGACAGAAAATAATATTTTTTAATTACATTTGTTTGAATCCAAATGGAGTGTTTGGTTATTTATAATTCTTTAGTCAGTAACTGTTCCTTGTAACATGTAATACTTCTACTCTCATGAAAAGAAAAAAATAAAAGAAAGCTTATCCAGTATGAAAATGAGGGCCTGTGACTCGTTACAACTAGATTATTCCTCACCCTTGATGTAGAGATCCTTAGAGAGGGAAAAGGGCTGGGTTTTCCTTATGTAATTTAAAATTTGAAATCTCTGTATAACTAGGCGCATATTGAAGTAATACCTAGCCTAGAATCAAAGAGCCAAGACTTCAATTCCCATATAGGGAGACTTCTTGTGTGGCCTTGGGCAAGTTACTTAACATAGACGATGCACTTTCTCACTGTGAAATGGATGTAACAGTACTTTAATATCTGAAAAATCTGTTAAAGGGATAAATATACAAAAGGAAGACTCTGAGACAAAAAAAAAGATGGGTTCTAGGAGTATACAATGGCTAGGAAGACAAAGTGTTCAAACAAGCAGCAGTATCCTATTCAGGATATCACCACGTCTGTCTTAGCAAGCCTTCAAGAAGGGAAAGCAAACTTCCACGAGCAATTCGTAGGCCTAGAATCACACTACTGAACGTATTCTTCTTCCAATAGCAGGCCCCTTGCATCCTTTTTTATCCCAAACTACTAAACTCTGAAATTGTACCCAGCTTTCCTCAACACTTTTGCATCAGCAAAATTGAAACAACCTGACCATATGAAAAATGTATGACCTCAATCTTCCATCTATGGGATTGGTCAGTGCAGCAAGAAAAGTAAGTCAACAAATTTGTTCTTCCACTTGAACTGTGGGGGGAAACAAAGATGAGAGAAAAGCAGAACATTCAGATGTAAAGTTGAATTACATTTAAAAAAAAGAATTCAAACATACAAGATACCTTTTTTCCCTTGTAGTGGCATATTAAGGTAAAAAAAAAAACAGTATGAGGAGAGTTTCTCTCTATATTCAAAAACAAAGATCAAAATTTTGAATAAGCATCACACCACTTCAGTAGGCTCCTAAATGCAGATAAGGAGATGTCACAAATTAGAAGAGAATGCAATGTATCATTGGTTTTGGGGACAGGGCACCCCCCTCCAAACCCAGAAGCGTAATGGCTGCTTTTGAAAGCAGCACAAAGATCCTCTCCCAGAATCTCAGATCTCTGGGCAGTTTCTAGATTCAAGCAAGAAGTCCACAAGCTTCCTTGAATCCATTATCTTCCAAAATACAAATTCTGCTCAAGTTGTCTAGTGAACATGTCAGGTCCCAAGATCCAGAGGTCTGCGAACCTTGGAACAGATGTTTCTACTGCTCAAAGATTCAAAGATAATAGCACAGGTAACACCAACAAAATTACATTTGAAACACTGATTTTTACTGAGTGCCTAAGTACACTCTTCATTTGTCACATCTCCAACTGATATCCATTCAATTAATTTTCTCACAAACTGCTTTTTATATCAAATATAAATTTCCTTAATCATCTGAAACATTAAGCCCAAGAGACCACCGGGGTCACCAAGACTTGTCTTCTCCAGTCTAGAAAGCCATGCAATAGTCACACAAAACTGAAGTCCATTAGATACTTTGAACTGTGAGGTATCTACAAAAGAAATAATCTTTGAGGCCTCTCAGGCTAGAGTTTACATTGGACATTACTATTGATGGAAAAAAATCAATTGTAAGCCCCAAAAGCAAGGCTACTGCCTTGCCTTTGTCTTACTGAGACTTTTTAACTTGTATTTTTTTATTCCAATATGCAAGAGAGGCTCTGTTATTCCTTTTCACATAAAAAACGAGCAAACCCCAAGAAAAGCATAAAAATTGAGACAGGATATTTAATATGTCAACTCAGTGAAGATGTTCTGATGATCTCCGTAAAACTACTTCCTCCTGCCTTGCATTGATTAGGACCTTTTTCTGAATTCCTGCTGCGACATTACAAAACAATCTGATCTCCAATTGCAGAAGAACTACTGATAAACCTAACCATTTCTAGGATGTACAGGTACATCATCTGAAAGGAACAGCTATTACCTACAGTTATCACCAAGCAAAATAACTGACTTCATAGTGGACATTGTAGGAAAAATATAACTCATGAAATTTACTGTTATGCAGTCAAACTAGAACCAGGAAAGTCCAGAGATGCAGAAGGTAATTTAAAAGTACCAGTCTCCTGAAATAATGGAGACCAAAGAAGTTAAGCACCTCAGGGATCAAGGATGAGCTATGTACAAACTATTCTTCACAAGTTTGATTACCTGTGATTTATGAGAAACGGCAACAGTATTTTCTTCTCTTCTTAGTTGAAACAAGCGGACACACAAGGCGAGGTTAGGTATTTGCTTAATTAAATACCCATCTACAAAATGAGCCATATACAAAATGTTATTCTTGCTTCCTCTGTTGACAGATTACTCATGTAAGCAGCCGGACAATATCAGAATATTTCTAGAATGAGTGTCAAGAATCACTAGGATGCCAGCTAAAATGAACTAGACACATGAAGGAGGAAAACGTAGCTGGCCCCAGCTACAGATTCTAGTTATCACACCGTGCTCTTGGCATACATGGGCTAGCAGCACAGGCCAAACCGCTATTCTGGTAAGAAACGCAACCACATGAATGCAACAGAGGCAGACTATATTAGACCACACTGACCAAAGCATAGCTGAATAGAAAAGAGCATATCTACTAGTCCCAGATAAACTAATGGTGTGTACTTCATTGCATCCTGTAAAAGATGAAAAAGTAAATCAGCAGTAAAAAGGAGGGGCAGAGTAGTCACACAGCCTTTTGTTTCTATTTCCTTCAACTAGCTTTCATTAAAGACTGTTACTGCTACAAAAGTTCTCTTAGCTATCTTACTAGTCTTTCTTGATTGAAGTAACACACAAGCCACATGTAACTGGAAACTGGTACATATATATCCAAAGGAGAAAAAGTTTTTCTGGTTGGTAACTGAACTTGAACTTTCACCTTCACATGAGACTCATCTGCCTATTAATACTGTAATGAGTGTGCACTGTTCCAATCAAAATTCCCCTCTTTTCTCTGTGTCAGACAAAACCAGTTGAAACATTTTTGTTCAACTGGAAGAAAACAGGTATTTTTCTGTCAGCCAGATAGCTAGTTAGAAAAAAAGCACCATAAAATACTGCCAAAGACTATTTGTTACTGTAAAGTGCAGGCAAAAACCCTTGGCATTAATTGTGGTAAGGTTAACAGTGTTTTCATCAGTATTATATTCCATAGACATTTTTCAGAAATGTTGACTATTTATAAATTCCTGAACACCACCAAGCTCCTGTAATCCCAGAGAAATGATACACTGTACAGTATATACACTCTCATGAGTCAGATTAGTTTACAGTAACAAGTAAATGACCCCACACTCTGTTTTCTCTTCCTCTATTCTTCAAACAGTGCTAATTTATGTATATTTCTTGGAATTTTTCTTTTCTTTTGTATTTGCTTTAAGATCTCCCACTCACAGGTAACTGTCATGTCAGCCTATTCCTCTAGCTGACAAAAGCTAGATGACATGCTCCACAAAAACAAGCACTGTTCTTAGGATACCCATAAGCAAATTTGTGACATTTGATACTCCTTATCGCACATACCTTTTTATTTCATTAAAGAGGTTCTTAACATCTTTTGTATGTTCTAAGCTTATCATTTTTGGACAAGCAGCAACTTACTTAGGGAGTACTTCCTTACTTTGGCCCATCTGAAAGGGCTGTATTGGTGTGCAACAGTAATAGCAGGGGACAGAACTTCATGACCCAGAAAATAAACTGTGTTCTTAATATCTTATTAACTTTGTATTCAGGATTTATGTGGCAAGCTGTTGGCAGAGGGCAGGCTGCAGGGGTGGCCGCTGTGGGAGGAGGCCAGGGGCTGCCCCTTGCAGGACACAGTCAGCTCCGACAGACCCACCACAGAGCACAGCTGAGCCCCTCAGCCAAGCTGGGGGCACCTCTGGGAAAACATGTGTAAGAAAGGGAACACCAAAGTCAGAGAAAAGAAGAGGATGAAGAGCTCCATGGCAGAGCAGATATCCCCTGCAGCTCATGGAAGAGCCCACATTGGAGCAGATATCCCCTGCAGCCTGTGGAGGACCCCACAGTGGAGCACAAGGATATTCCTGAAGGAACTGCAGTCCATGGAGAGCCCACACCAGAGGAGAGGAAAGACATGAGGAGGAACGAGTGGCAGAAAGATACCACTATGTACTGACTGCAACCCCCCTGCCATCCTCCATGTGAGCTTGCAGGGCAGGGGTGGGGTATGTGGTTTGGGGAGTCTGGAGTGAAGGAATAAAGCTGAGCCTGTGAGAGGGGGGATGAAAGGTGTGCTTTTCTAATGTTTGAGTTTGTTTCTTACTACCAGAATTGTTTGTAATTGGCAATAAATTAATTTTCCCCAAGTACAGTCTATTTTGCCCGCAATGGTAACTGGTAAGCAATTTCCCTGTCACTATCTCCCACTGCTTTACTATTTCTGTTTTTCCTATTTTATCCCCCTGCCTTATGGGGGGGGGGGCGCGCAAGCAAGCAAGCAGCTGGATGGGTATTTGGCTGTTAGCCAAGTCTAACCCAGCACACACCAGTTAATAGAAATGATCCCCTGGATGTCATCTTCTAGAGCCTACAAACTATTTCAGAAGGTTTGGAAAAGGTATCAAAGTAAAGCAAGTCTTAGTGTTATAGGCTTGTAGATCACAAGGTAGCAGGTATAACCTCACCAGATTTCAGAGCGTGTTACAGCTGAAAGTCTCTGCTTTAAACCTTTGCTCAGAGTAGAAGTTTCAGCCTACCCACATTAACTTAATAAAAAACAACATACAACCCCAATCCCCAAAGTAATAAAACCTTTCAATACAACATTAACATATTTAACCACAAACTTTCCCATAAATTAGTCATAGTACCATAACCTACATTAAATAACACAATGGTATAGACATTGTCCATTTGTTTTATTAATATAATAATTAAACAATATGGGAGAAAGTATTATCCTTCACAACAAACCTATTTAAAAACATATTACTGAAAGATATGCCTGTTCATGAGCCTTCCAAGAAAGACTATGCACAAAGGTGCGGAATGTTCAAGACATTTCCAACTGGGGGAAAAAGAAGCTACAGCAAGCAGCTAGGGCGATAAAATGCTCTAATCCATTGAAGCTTTTAAAAAAGATGCTATAAATTGAGATTGCACATACCTCAAATCCTTATTTGAAGTTTTCCCTAAGGATTCTCATGATAGGACCCTTCAACCAGCTACACAAGGGAAATGATTTTCAGCTGATATAGCACCCTTTGCTTTGCTATGAACTGATCCCCAGCCAAATTAAATTCTATAAAGCTATTACAGAGGGAGCAGCTCCACAGACAATTTACAGAAGCTGTACTGTTGAAAGCTGGTGGTTTGAATCCTGATTCGTCTAACAGAATTGTAAATCCTGGGCAATTCTACAGTTTGTATCACACACGCGTGTGCACACACACACACACAAAATCTTACCATCCCCTTTTCCTTCAGATCATTTTTAACCTCTTCGCTCCAGTTTAACAGTTCAGTAATTATTATACTTCAATAGCTATCTTCAATAGCTATTCAGGATTAACACTTGCAAGTGCAAAAATAACTGTTTTAAACAGTAGAAACAGTAGCAGCATTAGAAAAATCAAATTCAGATTATAGTATTTTTCAGTATTTTTTTTTTTATTCTGATGAAAGACGTTCTCCTCCTTTACACTACAATAGCATGGGGTATACGGAAATCATGCTACAGTAATGTTATTTCTCTATTTTTATTTTGCTTGCCAAAGTATTAGATAACCTGGTTGCTTGTCAAAAGACACGGGAGGGTAAGAATTTTATACAAGAAAAAAAGTCCTTGAAATCAAAAGTAAATGAGACTTGCTCTTTTTAGACTTATTCTTTTCCCACTGATTTATCCACGGTATTTCAAAAGAATCTGTATTTTAGCTTTTTGTCTTCTACTGTGAATATAGTACTAAGATCTCTGCCATGCAATCAGCTGTGGTTACTGACAAGCAGGGTTTCCCCCCACACATAACAGGTAAACAAAGACCTTAGCATCCACTAAAGTCAACAGATGCTAAATGCAGGCACAGCATCTGTCACTCTTCAAATGTGATCTTTTTATGCCTTCTTCTGTTCTTTTATATATTACAAAACATATAAATGAATGCTCTTTCAGTAATACAGCTGGTGTTACTATTTTATTCTGCACATTTTGCAATACTATTAAGTATCTTACTTCCTATTTCGGTTTCTCTTGTGACATGCTACTTCACTTCCTCATCTTGAATTAGGCACCCATCCCACTCTTTTCATCTTCTGTAAAGTCTGCTGTTTCTTGGCAGCACTTGAAGGATTTAATGGTTTTTTGCCTGCTCTAGCCTTTCTTTCTGCAAAGAATGTCCAGTCTTTGTAACACTCTTAGGCTTGTTACAGTCATTAATTGATAACATACACACTGTTCTAGTTCTTCACATAATTAGAACTGCAAGATCTTTTTCTGTCTCAGTGATACAGCAAAAAAATTTAAACATTTGAGCACTTTACAGAAAGCATGTATCCAAAGACTACTTGCCTTGTACAGACCATTTCATGTGGTTGTCTTGCATTGACTCACTAACCTTCAGAGTGGCTGTAAAGACTGCATAGACTGGATGTTTCACTTGCCAAGACAAGGTATTTATAACAATATCTGCATTCTTTAAGAAGAAGTATCTGTTGTTGATGTAATATCACCCAGTCCAGACATTCCTATTTTACAGGGTCATCTCATTGGCTATGAAATTTTAAATTGTTGAAATTCTGTGCACAGCACAACTCTAATTATTGACTACCTTTCTGCACTGAAAACAAAAGCTCTCCCTCACATATAATTAGAAAGAACAAGGGGAGAAAAAACAGCTAGCAATCTAGTTTCACATTTTAAGACAATCCAGCACGTGCTCAGAGGGAGTACTTAACACCAGTCACTTCCTTGCTCTGTTCAGATCTGAATTCTCTCTCCCCCCACTTATCCCTTTTCCCAAACCAATGACAGCAGTGATACATAGGCAGTACGTTTTATCAGTTTTTAACCAGCCTTCCCAAAAATGTATTCCTCACATTTGACCTTAAAAATTTTAAGATCAAGACCAGAACATTATCAAAAGTGACAAACTCCTTCCAGCACTGATACGTTGTCAAAAAGGATGTTTAATTTTCACTACCAGTCCACAGCTTTTTCTAAAATGTAATTTTCTGTTAATGCTTTAAGAGATTTCCTCTTCTTTTAAGAGTCAGAATACTATGCTTTAGAAGCTCCCTTCATCCCATGTTTTGAATGGCCCACGGCAGACTGAAATTCAGAGAGGCAGAGAAGATAAGAGTACACATACTTTGTGTATAATCAGCATTGTTCATGTTCTTGAAAGGTCACTGTGGAATGAACTGACTACTCAGGCAGCTCACTAGGAATTATCCTCGAATTTAACAGCACAGACGCATCCTACACCTACTGAAAGATTCTTATCATCGTCGTCATCATTGACAATTTAATGGACTGCGTATCCACATATTTACAATAGCAACTATGTGGATGAGCATGGTACTTTTAAGTAGTGCTATATATTGAAATCATTCAGGTATTTAATTTTTCTTTAATGTATCACCTTGTTCAGAGAAAAATTAACAGGAAAAAGCCTGAATAACTGTAGAATCAACTAGAAGAAAAGACAAGTTAATACTTTGTGACTAGACGATATACTATACACTACAAGTTTTCCTTTAAAAATAAAATCTGAGCAATAATGGGGATTTCTTCTATGGTTTTGTCTAAGAGCATTAATAAAATGTGTAGCAAGAGCAGAGTAACTGCAATCAAATACAAGGACTCCCCCTCCCTAGGTCATCAGTAGCCCTACTGCTGGTATCCAGTAAGCACAGAAAGAAAAATAAAAAAAAAACCCAAAACCACACAAACGAAAAAAAAAAAAAAACCCAAACAAAAAACCCAAACCAGCATGGAGAGGGGGAGTGAAAAGATAAATGGAGAGATAAAGAAACACAAGGAGAAAACAGGAAGCAGGAGTCCCAGGATGACAGGAAAAATAGAGCAGTCTGGCAGATGATAACCACCAATAACAACCTGAATTCAACTTGTAACTCAAACAGCCAATCTATTCACAGAAATCTTAGTAAGTGCCAGAACTAAGTGTTACTAATTAAGCCTTGGGCTCCTCAGGCATATGTATTAAATAAAAGTTTAATTGTGCAACTGATAGTGATTCTTTCACAGAACCTTAGCTTCACCTAATACACAGGAAAGACCTGGAATCTGCAAGTAAGTCAGAACTACATGCTGAACAAGTTATTTGCATAATGCATATCTCATTTGTCACACAGTAGTTAGAAATTTATGCCAACAAAGCAGGCACCAACACATACAGAAAGATTCATCATCAAGGCAGATGAATATCATTCTAGAAAACAGATACCATTCCCACCTTTCTCTTGGAATTTTTATTGTGATGATGAGTAAGTCATATGCAAAAAAGGCAGAGGGAGCCTTTTTTACACTGAGACAGCTAAAAATTATTTAGAAAACTGCTAAGTATCTCTATGCTTAAATAAAGCATCAAGCACTGTAATGTTATAAAAACTTAAACCCAATACTTTCATGTTGAGATCCCACAAAAGTTAAAAAAATTTTAAATCTAATATCTTCATTTTGGAATCTCAGCTCTGACTTGCAGATAACTTCACAAAAAATTACAAATACATCAATATTACAGGAAAAAGCCCTCTCAAAGTGAATGAATGTTTTATTTGAGTTAAGTTTTTGCCTGTGGATGATAAATGAGATTATGCCTACCAGCTGAGTAATTGGATTAAAAGTCACTAAGCACCATGTGCTAATTGCTAGAGAGAATGTGAAAAAAAAAAATAGCATTTGATCACATTATTGAAAATCATCCTAATGCTTTCACACAGGGGGGAAAGATTTCTGGCATACCTTCATACTTTTTAGCAACTGCAACACTGGTGTTCTTTTAACAAAGAATTTATGTACAACACTGATAAACAGGGACTGCAGAACTCCTATAGAAGATGAGGAAAAGATGAGATGGGGGAGGAACTAGTTAAAGTTCAGCAACTCTGAAAGTTGAAGATGTCCCTGCTCATCGAAGGGGGGTTGGACTAGACAACCTTTAAAAGTCCCTTCCAACCCAAACCATTCTACGATTCTATGAAGGTGAAAGTAGATGCCACTTGACAGACCTTGCTGAGATAGATCAAGAACTAAAGTAATTTGTTCCTTCCCTCAAGGCACAGAAGGACCAAAAGTCTTTTGATAATAATCAAAACTGCTGTTGGTATTTCCAAGGGTCCATAAGCCTATATTTCTCCTTTGTTGCCTAGGTGTAGCTGATATTTCAGGTTAGGTAGGCCTCTGATGATTTACTACATTTTGATAAAGAGTATAAAGAAGCAAGCCAATTAAGAATAAGACATTGAATAATGGAACAGTTTGAGATAGGTAAAAGCTAGATGTGTTTAAGCTGAAAGCATCAATTTATTGAAGTTCAAAGTTGCTGGTAAGTCATAAGATTCCTGTAGGAAACAGCAATATGTTACCAGAACATACAGAACTAAGCAACCATGAATGGTATCATGACACATATGCTTTGCTAGAATAAGAATGACATCTGCTGAGAACAACTATCTACCGAACGCAAATTAACCAACATTAAGTTCAACCTCAGCACAACTGACATTTATCACACTATTTAATCTTCTCAATCAAGATCAGGCCAGGCCAAAAAGAGGGAACCTGGTACATTACAAACCGCATTTGATTCAGCTATTTCTGTATGCTGTCTTCTATTGTGAATCTGTATTTTCTCTTACAATTCCAGCCCTATAAGAGCAACATAACAGCACGAGTCACTTTGTGGCTGGAATGAATAATGTGCTAGATTCCTTATGAACTTTTAAAAACAGTTTTGTGACAGTACTGCATGTTGATTGATCTGCACACATCAACTTCAGCAAGTGTATCAAAAGGTGAAATGATGAATGCAGTTGGTTGCAAATACTACAGCTGAATTGCTAAAGACTTACTTCTCATACCAGCAAATCAGAATCTACATTATAAAAGTATATAGATTCATTTGAGTTAGAGGTAAACTATTCACTTACTGACTATTTTTTCCAAATTAAAATGTCAAACTTATTTACATATGACCTATGACTTATTGCTGAAATACAAGCATGTTTTAAGTTATTACTTTTAAAGTAAATTTTTTAAAAGAGATTTATTGAAGCATCATTCGAACCTAGCATATAGCAAACTGTCCATTTAGATCTTTGAGTTTTCAGATTATGGTGAATTGAATGGAAAACATCTCAATGTTCGAGATACTACCTCCTTTCCTTCACCCACTTTTAACATTAACACCACTTAGGAAGAAGTGAAATGACACACAGCTATACAAAACCAAAGTATTAAACCTACTATATATGCTCCTCATTTTTTAATTTTTGCCCTTTTATTCCTCTAGGAAAGGCAAGGGAAAGGGGAAAAAGGCAAAATACAGCATAAGGAAAGAAAAAAAAAAAACAAAACTGAAACCAACTTTGTGCTCCAAGCGTTTCAATACAAAGATATCCTCCAGGTGTTCATACAGAGAGAAGACATGACATAGAAAGATCATTCTTCAGAAAAAGCAATTCAGCTGTACAGTAGAGACAAAATCAGATGAAAACTAAGCTGCCCAGGTCATCTGCTCTTGCTCCTGTTCTCCATTTCTCTTTTGAGACTGTACAAGACTTTGGACATCTGCACTAGGAACTGAGCTGGAACATTGATCTGGCTAAAAATCCATCCTGCAAAAAAGACTACCCTTTCAACATATATCAGTTTCCCACATTCACCATAACTGCACAACTTATTGTACAGCACACACAGATGCAAAGCTGCACAGGGCAGCTGTGCAGTTTTTGCTTCATACAGTATCAGTGTCAGCTAATAGATAGCACAAGCTGCATTCAAAACTATAACCTAAATGTTTGCTACTTTAAAAGCAAAGAAAAACAATCCTGTACTGCCACATACTTAAAAGTGGGAAAGAATGGTTAGACAGTATGTACACCCATATAGCTTTTATGTTGTGCCACCTCCATGATTTTACTAGAGAGAGATAAAAAGCAGTATTTTCTGTAAATACAAGGAAATACTAGAATGCCGGTTAACTAACTGCTATAAAATATTTGAGCAGTCTTTTTTGAGGTCAGCCTTTCATGAGCTATTGACAGAAAACTCTTAAAGTATTGTAAGTGGTTTTAAAAACATGTTTTTCAGATGTTCTTTACTTTTAAAGCAAGCTGGCCAGCCAGTATTTTACAATGGTTTTGGGAAACTAGATTGACAAAGTAAGTAACTTCCAAAGACTAATAAAACAGAAAGAGATTTGTTCTACATTTTCAAGACACAAATTCTATTATTCTTATCACTTGTAAACAACGTAAGATGACTTAAATTTCATGCGGAGAAAAAGAACTAATTAATCCAGAGTGTAAAGCAAATTAAGTGTTTCTAAAAGCAGAGCAATTATATCAATGTTAATAGAACTGGATCAGAGTTCAGACAGTAGCTATTGAATAGGGAAACCTGAATGGGGAAACTTGCATTTCTGCCTTTTTATTTTTAAAAGAGGGCATTTGTTCATAATCAAGAAATGTACCGGAAAGCTTTATGTCCTTCACAGTTATTTATTGGACAACATAAACGGACAGAATAAATAACCAGTGTGAACTCATGTGTTCACACTTTAAGGCTATAGGATCACAATACACCAGAAATGAACAAAACCAGTATAGTTTCAAGTGCACCGCTTTAAGACAGATTTACTGAACACCTACTGGTTAGGAAAAACATCATGATTCCCAAACTGACTAAAAATTAAAAAGAACGCAAACATTACAAAAGTATCATATAGCAAGAATTTTTTTTCTCTCTCCAAAGTGAACCAATGCCAGTTTTTGGAATGTCCTTTATAAATAAAGATCTATACAATGAAAACAAATGTGCATGAAAGTTCTCAAAGAAATCATAACAAAAGAAATTGGCTCAGCATTGGAAAGATTCAAACATAGCTGCACAAATGAAGCAATGCTTCCTCAGGGATAGTACAGCACACTTTTTAGTCACTGTGTCAGAATTATGGTTTATCAAATCACTTTAAAAAGAAGTGGGAAAAAAAGCAAAACAAAAGCAATCTAATTGTAATACCCCCAATAGAGGATTCAAGACACACCCACCACTATCTGTACCTAGGCAAGCAAAAGAATGCCAATTTACTTAAACATTCAGAAAAAAGTAAGACTATTGTTAAGAAAACCTTTAAGAAGTACTAATGATAGAAATCAACATTATGCCTGCCATGTGACCAGGCTTACATTTTTGCTCCAGAGAAATTTGAGGTTAACCAACTAATAATTAACATCTGCACTCAACTGGAAGACATATAGCTCTAGGGATGTGTATTACAAAACATGCTATTTTCTAAAGTCTTTTTATTCTAGTTAAAAAAAATACTTAACAGTCTAATTTGCAGCTCATTGCTTATAAAAAACTTGTGCAGACAAGCCCTCAGTGTACGTGATAATCATGCATAAATATAACTTTCCTTTTTCTAATGGAAACACATCTAATAAAGGATTGTGTATCTTCAAGTGGAGCTAATATGGTCAAAGTAATTTTTTAAATCTTTCCTAGTCCCAAGCCAATTATTTCAGCAAAAGTAGGATCATTGCAAAAGTAAGTAGACACAAGTCAATATACTGATAAAATTACTCTTCATGTAGTTATCACACCATGTTTAAGTAACATGATCTGTCTAGTTACCTGCCTGCACTTTTAGGGCCCATGCATCCTGTCTACATGTGTGAGACTCACTATTTGCAATTCCCTATCTTGGTTCATTTCACTATGTGTACTTGAATCCAAAACTTGTATCACATACTTTGTACTACTGTTCACTCTCAAAGATATTCCTGTACTGTTGTCCTTGGGGGAAAAAAAAAAAAAAAAGAGTACATTTATCTTCACGTGTCTAACTGTCAACAGAACTGTACTGTTTACACGAACCTAACACTGAAAAGAGCCTAAGGACTCTTACCACTGAATTTTGACCTATGAGGAAAAAGGAAAAAGGTTAAGTGTTGAGAAAGAACCATAAAAATATAGTAGGAACAGCACCATCAACTCTACCAAGTTGCATATTATACATACCTACTATGAGTCAGATGGATCTTTTTTCTTGGTCCAGAGGCCTATCCTTTCCTTTCAGCACGAGGTTCATAGAGTCTAATGAGTTAAGCATTATGCTGCTTCTAAGTCAAAAAGGAGTAGGGGCAGATGGACCCTTTCAACAGGTAATTCGTCCCACTTTAAGACAGCGGTTGTACAGACAACACCTCTCCAGTGTTTCAGGGGCACAATCAGCTACATCTAGAAGCAGCTAGAAAGCAGAACAATGGAAGATGGAAAAGTGATTCCCTGCCATGTAAATTTGGAACTACATTTTACAGGCATGTTACACGCATAAAGATTTTGAAAAGCTGGGTGAAATTTCAGGTTCTCACCGCCAGATGCATTTTCTAACAAACGTCCAATACTTTCCACCATGTTCTACAGTTGCCTTACTTTTAAAGTCCGTGTTGTAATTACCACATGATACTAAATCAGGTTTCTTCCTATTACCATTCAAGCTAAAACTTTACACCAATATATAACACAAAACAGAAACTGAGCACCACTTTTTGTCATGCTATCATTTCCCTTTGAAGTTGAGGGGGGAAAAACCTCCAAAATGATGTTTCATAAGCACAAAGAGAATCACTTCTTTGTGATATTTGTGAAATTTTAAATTAAATTATAAGTTTCACTGCCTTCCTTAAGCAGAGGAACGGTCAATGGTCATCACCTCCTTAAAGTCTCTTAGGAGTATATTCTGCTTAAAGAAGCAAAGCCACAGCAATGTTTAATCAGAAACATCAAATGCAACTTACATTGCTAAGCAAATCATAGTGATTCTAACACTATGAAGCTTTACGAAGAATACAATGAAGAGTGCTTGATAGCTTGACACTGAAGAGTATAAAGTCCTCTCAACTAAGCCTATTTTTTAGACCTCTCTTTTGCCCCTCAGAAAGGAAGATCTGGAATGGCTTTGTAGCTTAGGAGTTTCTGTGAGTTGCCTGAACCCTCAAATTGACAGATGAAGACTGCTGACAGAAGGGGAACAATAGGCAAATTGTTGATAGCTGGACTGGCCAGAAAGCGATCTTCTGACAAATAATTTCTTCCTTTATTAGTTTCTCCCCTTTAAGAATTGGGTTTCAACCAGGAACAATACTCACTCAAGCTGGAGTGTATACTCTGTGAAGGACATAAATGAGTTATACTGAATTCAGTGAATATTCAGTGAAGGACACCTAATTTCAGAGACAACAAATGAAGCCAGTTGTCTAGAAGAGGCTCAGTCCTCCTGTGATTGGGGCGGGTATGGGAGTAAACATGACAACGTCAGCTGCTCCTTGTATGACCACAATTATCTCTCCATTCCACTTAGGATTTCTCCAGTGATTCACTCCGACTTGTATTTCATCAACATGGGTTGTGTAAAGTATGACTGCGTAAAAAATCTCTGACAGCAAGCAGTGAGCTTCTTTCAGTAGATAGGCTTGACTATTTGGAAACATTTGTTTCCAAAACAGTACTGACCAGTATTTTGCAATGACCTCTCATGCTCTCAGAAAGAGGCAAGGGCAATGATAGTGCCAGCAAGGTGTCTCAGTGCCATAAATCAGAGCAATACCAGTGACATACTTGTATTGCCATAAAGAAATCTTTATTTCTAGACAGATTTATAACTGCTTCAAAGAATATTGTGATGCTGTATTTTGTATTAGTACACTTGATGCTGAAGTCCCACACACTAACAGGAACAAATATACATTTGCTTTAGAAAAGAACAGCAGTACAGAATCAAACTGGTCTGGCCTGATGCTGTACTCTCCTGAAGCTACTTTGTACAGTATTACTTTTTTTTATATAATAAAACCAGGTTTGAATAAAAATAGGCTGGCTATGCCAAACTGCAATTCTGTTTACTAAAATACTGGCTTTACTAGGCTGATACACTTGCCTGATCTTTCTGTAGATCTAACCAGATCAAACACTGCCTGAAATGGTCTTACATGTCTTTTACATCCTTTTAGAGAGGGGTTTCCTCACACAAAGGAAACAAGGAAAGAGCACCTGCCAAAATGCAGTAAGCATCAGAAATATTTAGCAATAATGGATACATAATGAAGCCCAATGATTCAACCCAAACATTTCTGGCTTTGCACCTGGCCAAAATACTACTATACATAAAGAAACACTGCTTATCTTATCTGAAAGGGAGAAAGAATCAAGGGGCAAGGAAATTCTATCCATATCACATCTATGTTATAAGCTAAGAACAGATGATGCATTCATCATAGGATTCTCTCTTATAACCAGAAAGAGCAGACAGCAGGTTGAAGCCATGTGCCCTTTATGCCCTGAGCTACTCGGTGTGAGGGCACTCACAGTACTGGCATCTTCTCTTAGGTCACAAGCAATCAGGAGAATCCAATCCTGCACACACTGAATTATTAATCAGATGCATTTCCAAGGACAAGCCAATCTCAAAAATTGGTTTATCAAGCTAAAGTTTACTCAAATTATGTATTTAACAGCTGCTTTTGGAAGACAATACAGGTTTCCCTGCTCTATGACACTTAACCTCCCTCCCCCATAGTAAGATGTCAGAGAGACACCCTGATTACCCAAGGATACATTTCATAGAAAAGTTACAATTAAGTTCAAATTCTGATTCCGCTGTGACAGTGCCCATGGTGACAGTGACGCCAGGTGAAGACACTACAACTGATTGCTTAAATGCTTTGAAAGTTCGGGGATGATGTTTTGACTGTCATCCCTGGAAGCATGAACACATGCACAAGTTACAGCAGGTTGAACTAGCACATAAATTTACAATGTATCAGCTGCTCCTGCCGTGACAGTTTGCGTATCTGTTACTACAGGGTAACACCATTAGAGTGGTGCTGCAAAGCTAGTGAGCTTTCTCATGAGCTCCAAGATACAGAAAGCACAATCACACCCACAGATTTTATCTAAATCCCCAATACTTGGGGTCAGCTGTTTACATACAGCTCAGATCAGCACAAGTCAGTAAGCTCTGAGGAAACAGAAGGAGCCTAATGGGGAACTGGAACTCAAATCTTTCTACTTCACAAGCCTATGATTAGTACTCCACACTGCTGAGACTGAACTATAAGACTGAATGTCCCACCCAGACGCAACCCTGCACTGATACAGTATTGAATCATATTGATGCAGTGGATTGATACTTAATGTACTTTTTTTTAAGTTATGGGGGAAGATTTTATCAATTTATCTGCCTTCCAGGATATTACAGACCTAGAAGTTAACCTGGTCGTCCAGTAGCTCACATGACAAAAGCAGTCATTCTAGAAAGATCCATCTAGCTTTAGGAGAAGAGGAGGCTACCACTTCTCCTTTAACAGGCAGTTCAAAATCCCTTAAATGCCCCACTCTAAAACTCTTCTTTGCTTAAATATTTATTTCAGCTGTTGTTTGAAATTGACTACCTTAATTTCAGTTATTTGTTCTTTCCATGGTTTTCTTCACTAGACTAGAACAACTCATCACTTCTTCACAAGCTCCTAATACAATCTAACAAAAATATATCTTAATATCTTCTAGAGGAGGAAAAACCATGTTTGAGCTCTTTTCTGAGCCTTGGCGCAGGAGTTGGACACACTGCTTCCTACATCTGTTTCACAAATGCTACCTTCAACCTCCTCAGCATTCTCCTGTTATTAATGTTACAAAAAATGACATTAGCTCTTCTAGCATCACACTGATATTCATTCAGCTGCTTGTCTGCAATGACCCGGAATTCTTTTCACAGTCACTGTTTTCTATACCATGGACACTGCTTACATTCTTTGTTCTCACATACATCCCACCTTGTATGAATAGCCAAACTCTATCAAGTGATTTACATAACTATGTATGACTGCTGTACTATTTAACTTTCTGCAATTCTTTTGCCTTCCTTGAATTCTATCAAGCTTATACATTATTTATACAAACTAATTACACAATCAACTTGCACTAAAATAGTTTATTATAAATAAATATTATAACCAGTAGCTTCTCATGTGAAATATTTATGCTCCCTATAGGGATTAAAACCCCAAAGTTACTAAAGTTTCTAAAAATCAAACTCCAGCTCTTACTCTGCAACCACATATTATGATTAAAAACAAATTAAAGCATATAGTATCAGGTGACATGCTCTGAGTTATCAGAAAACTTCTACCTTGAATTCTCTACATTGCAGTGAGTATTTAAAATAAACAAACAAATAAATAAATAAAAAATATCACCAAGCAGTTCTTCTGTGTCCTCTGCTCTCAATACAGTTAGAATAAATATTGTTGTTCACCAGGCCAGAAAGAGCCAGTATGATTATACTTCATGGCACATGGCTAAAGAACAACAAAGCATTAAAACAAACAGTAGAAGAATAAAAACATAAAAATGCATCAATAACAATACAAAAAAACATCTGCAAAAGCATGCGAGAATTAATATTTTTATGATAGAGCTCAAAACCAGTAAAACTGAATGCAAGATACACTGTATATTAAAAAAACATAATAAAATTTCTAACTATGTACATTTTATCTATATATATGGTAGTTACAGCATGTTGGTGGGTTCGTTCAAATAAGGAGCACTCCAGCTGAAATGTCTGCATGCTAAAATTTTACTTGCAGGACTAAAAGAGCACTGTCAAACTCAGATTTTTTTTTTTTCCCTTCCTTTCCTTTTCACTTGTGTTGAAGTATTCCTAGTTTAAAATTCTTTGGTATTCATTGCAATCACGAAAACTGACAAATGTAAATCTGCTGAAGGGATACTCTGCATGCTAAGCAAGTTGTTAAATGCCAACAATCAAATGCAACTTAATCTGAACTATGCAAATTTTACTAAGTGTTGGCTGTTTGCCTTTGTTCCATGATTGAAGATTTAATCACTTACTGACTTAATTGCATGTCTCTCCTCAAACTCAGATAGTTCTTAGAAGTCTGTAATGCTTGAGTGCAACAGCTGCAGTACATCAGCACGAACAACTAGAGTGCATCTCTATTAACTGTACTGAATTTCTCCCTTAATTTCACCTGGTTAAAATCATGGCCCTTTATCCAAATAGTTAACTGTCACCCTTATATTTTTAGGGAGTCACAAATTATATGTCAGTGCTATTCATTAATCACATTTCTGAAAAGACCGATTAATGTAAACTAAAATATAATCAACCCAGCCGTGAGCCTTAAATCACTGAAATAAGTGGTGGGCAGTACCATTTGACTCTGACAAAATGGATACCAAAAAAACCCTCAGCAAATAAATACCACAAAACTATTAAAACTTTTTGATAGGGTCGTATTAGGAGGAGACAGCCATAAACCCAAATTGTTTCCATTTAAGTAACTTTCAAACAAACCCTTCCCTTTTAAAGTAAACCTTTTAAGGATTACATCTGAAACTGTAACAACTTATACTAAGGTTTATGTTTGCTATAAGCCATTAACATCATTTCAATTAAATGCTTTTAAAAGTTAAGGAAACCATGTCCAACACAAACATTTTTAAAGAAAATCAAACCGTAGAAATTGAAAAGTAAGCAGTCTAGAATTACAGAGTTTTTCTAAATCCAGCTTGTGACAGAGACCACCTCTCTCAAGCAAGTACAGAACAACTTCAGTTTTGTCAAATAGATCAATGTTATTCATTCAAAACTGAGAAAGAGCTGAAAATTTGTTTTTAGTTTCAATTCCACTAATAAATACTACGTAGAAATGACTTAGGTATTCCTTCTTTTAATTGAAGACAACAGAATCAGTTAAAATATTTCAACAAAACAAAGAACAAAATAATCTGAAATACAAACTAGTTGGATAAACCTATTTTAATGCAGATATATTAAATGCAATTCTTCTGTCACATAACAGATTGACAGAACAGTTGAGATTGGAAGGAACCTCTGGAGGCCACCCAGTCCAACCTCCCTGTTCAAAACAGGGTCACCTAAAGCAGGCTGCCTATGACCTCATCTAGTATTTTAGTGAGGTGTTTTTTATTTGACTCCAGTTTCTACACAAATGTATTTTGACAAATGTTTAAGCCATCCAATCACAGTTAACCTTAAGCCCAAAAACGAAGAGAAACAAAAGAAAAAGCAGTGAAGACATTTTCCTTCAAGGAAATAAATATCATTAAACGTCACCAATTAATATGTGTATGCCCCACGACTGAAGCATCCTGAATTGACAGTAATTATATCAGTAAGTCTGAAGTTTTACAATAGTAATTTCAGAAAAGTGATTCCAAATCTAAGAGTTTGCTGCTGTTCAGTTTAATATCCATGTACGTATGTTCTTTTACTAATTTTATTGACTCTATCAACTCTACATTTTCCAGAATGTGCATAAGGTTCATATAAATATGGTACCACTTTGTAGAGCTCAATGAATAGTGAAACAGTAAAGTACTCTGACATTTTAGAACATCACTATTGGCACAGTTTTAAGAATGGGTTAGTTCATACCTCAGAGCTATTGTTTCAAGCTCTTTGACAGCTCAAGCAGACAGTATTTTATTGGATTGACTTGGTTTTGGTGTTTAATGTTTCCTTAGAACTACAGAACTGGTTCTCATTTGAAAACAAAGTTAAGATGACAAATCAAAAAACACAGGTCTTCCGGTGTTCCCAAGATGCCTTCCTTTATGTCTCCTGGGATTGCTGCTATTATTCTAAGAAGTTTGGCTTCACACAAAATCCTGCTTAAATTGAAGATGGCAAGGAATAGCATATAATATACAAACCCGCATACAAAGTTCCACTGCCAGAACTTTATTGGTTCAGGTTTTCAAAGTTCATGTCTACTGATCACCATGTTTAGAAAAAGGAATCAAATATCTATACAAATTTAATATAAATATTTCAAATCTTACTGTATTAAGCCTTTTAGTTGAATGGATCATCAAAAGCAACAGAAATGCTTAAAAAATGCAAGAGAACTTGCATTTCCAATGCACTGAGAAAATAATAATAATAAACACCATCATCATCTAGTTGGATCAAAGTAAGTCCTCACTTTGTATCTGTAATCTGTTAAAAACCTACGTATTTTAGTAATAGGATGGAGGACATCCCACATTTAAGGTACCCATAGGACTTCATTAAGCTCCTCACTACAACCTGGTAACTGAAATAACAACATGCAAACAAAATACAGACATCTTACTGCATTAATCAAAAGTCCACATGGACTAAGGGGTTTTTGTACAAAAGCAGGAGTAGTACAGATCTGAAAAAACCAAAACAACAAAAAGCACATTGGAGAGTTTTATGAATAAATATTAGCTAAAAGAGGGAGCAATGGGGAGGGGACAAAACTAAACAAAATATAATCCATTTAACTCCCAGGACACTGTACGCTTTGTAAGTAAACAGGATAAAGTCTCCTTATCACAGTAACAGGTAAAACTTGGGGATAACACTATAGATTAGCTATGAGAAGTAATTTTATGCATTTTGAATATAACTTTTGATGAAACTATGACAAAGTAAACATTTGAAATTAGTTTATTCCATACTAGTTGGTTTTCTGTAGTGGCTTTGCTGCTTTTTACCCAAGGGCTTACAGAAACAAGCATTTATTAGGTCTTTTTTTCAGCTGATGGCAGAATACACATACGGTAATGTTCCCAAACCATTATCTTCCAATGCCACAACTACTGGAATCCTAGAAGCTAGCCCTAAAAGAAAACAAAGAGGACTAGAAGCTACTGAACATATTTTTCTTTCCATTGTCAGAGAAGTTGTTGTCTCCATATCTTTGAAAATGGCTTTTGCTTTATTCACATGTATGTTCAGATAGCATTGCAGCTGGTTACCCCAGGGAGAACTCCAAGATTAGCAAATGAATCTGAAGACTCAGGCTAACCTTGTAACACACCATTCAGTGATTCTGCATCTTCAATACCGTTTTTGTTCATCCATGTACCTCTAGTGGTACATTCTATTTTTCATGCTGAGATCCTCTAAGACCTTTTACCAGCACATTATGTCAGCTTACATGCCTTTCAGGAACAACTGCAGCAAGAGGACTGGAAGACTACAGGCCCTCAAATAATTTTACCTGCATCATCATGGCAAGCTTGAATAAGAAATGTGCTTGAATTCCAATCTATGACTTTCCCTTAAGTCAGTAAACTTGACCAAATCTGAAAGGTTGTTAATGTAAGTGGTATGATACACTTTTGGGCAAGAACCATAAGCACTACTGCTAATTGCTTAGTAAAGACACACATTAAAAGAGCACTTAGAGTCTTCCACGGAAGCAATTATTTACATTTCCAAGAGCTGAAAAGAAAGGCTGTCTTCCTGAAACCATGCAACAACTTCATGCTAATCATCCAGTGTCAGGATACGGATGAAGTTTATACAAGTGCAGAAGTACACTGACAAATCATACCTCCAATTTTTTTGTCCCTGAGGTCTGTTGGACAGTTATTGCTGCAGCTAACTCACAGTCCATAAAGATTATTCATTAGTAAAATGTTTCTGGGCTGTTGAAGTATAAAGTTACCATCATCTCTCACTCACAACAACCAAAAAAAAAAAAAAAAAAAATTTCTCAGGATGTACCCAGTTTTGTAAAGCAACAAAAGTACTACTTAACGAGAGGCTCTAGTTCAAGTCTAGAAAAATCTCTGAGAACACCAGTATCACAGAACACAAATATTCCTATTCTCATGTTTTAGATTTGGAAGTATTTGCATTTTATTTCCAGTACTAGTGGTATCACTTTTTTTCTAGACAATTAAATCTATTTTGCTGTCCCAGCTCCTGGTCCCTCTGAGAGAAAGGTTTAATTCAATCTTTTGAACAATAATGATGAAATTATTAACAGTGAGTTTCAGAAACAACTGACACACTTGAACTTGTTCAGGCATCCAGAACAAAAGAACCTGGAACTATTGATAGCAAAGTTCAGGACAACGAAGAAAATGATATATTTTTAATTTGCGATTGGACCAAAAGGTGAAAATATGATAATGTAGATCCAAATTATTTGCATCAGATTACCAGTGCAGCACTGTGCCAATTTATAAATTGGGACTTTTCTTCTACTTTATTTTATATTTTTGTAGATATTAGAAGCATTTTCCAAAGCCTCACAGGAAATTGATGGAAAAAACAAAATCTGAACTCTAACACCCTAACCATAAGACTGCTCTTCAACTCCTACTCTTCCAATGTACATTCAAACACTTGCACAACTGGAGGAAACATACCATAACCAGGAATAAAAATCTGTGCTTAAAAAGTATGTTGCATAGTTAAGACCAACACTTATAGTTAAGACCAACACTTAACTGATATTTCAAATCCTAGTCAATTAACTGGATCCATCAAAAGTAAAATAAATAGAAAGTGCATCAAGAGCAAAGCACAGACCAACAGAAACTTCTCACACAGGTGACCACTACCTCATAGTATTAATAGTGATGGCAACCTCGTATTGAGAGAAAGTAATAGTAAGTCTTGTGCAACTCTAAAGAGAAGTTGACCATTAAAACCTCTGGAGCTCTAGCCCTTTAAGAGACAAAGAATTCCTTTATTTGTAGGAAAAGCAGAAAAGAATTGCCATGAAAACCACCAAAAGACCTCAAGATCTAAAAACATAGGTAAGGCTATTTATTTTTTGTCTTGGCTTTGGTCAGAAAACCATTCATTGGTGTCACCAGGGTGTTTCTGCACTGTCCTGTTCTAAAATGAATGTTCCAGCAAATTTTAAATTCTGCTTATTACTACATATTATTAATTTCTCCACAAAAAAACTTTAAAAGAGAAAAACCTATGTTTCTAACTCTCTGATGACAAAGGCAGACTTCCAAATAAGAATCATTTCAACCCTACGTCTGTAGAAAAATTGCTCCTCTGCCTGTACTGTTGCTATTCATAGATCTCTAAGCAGCTACTAGTCCAGACCAGATGACTGTAACAAATTCAAACACTTCTGGCAGAGGCATGTTTATTATTTTCCAATATGACTGTCTGCCAAGTTTCCCTGTCCAGGATTTTTTTTTTTTCCTAAAAAAAGGAACTGTGTGAGCCAAACTATGTCAGGGACTATCCTTCAAACAATTCTTTCAGCAAGTGGAAGTGCACTAGCACATATGCAGTCTTGTATTTGAATATGGTTCCAAAACATTAGAAGACACAGCACAGTCAAAACTTTAAGCTTCAGAAAACAAAATGCTATGCTGTGAGTAATTTATCAGTACAAAATACTGATATCACATCACAAAATGTGATGAAAAAAGCATAAACTTTAATGAAATAAGCTGAAATTGATGAACACAGCCATCTTTAGTTCCCCTCAAAATATAAACTTTTAATAACACCTTTTGTTTTATGACTTCTCAATACCTATCCTACCAATGTCTGTTTCCAGTCTACTGCTCATTAGTTTAGCTGTACAAATCTGCACACAATATTATGGCATAAAGGCATCTATCTTGTGAGGAATTCTTAGAAGCATTGGTGCATATCATTATCTTGAATGATGGTCTTGTGATTAAGACACCTAAAGGCAAGAAAAGGATGAATCCCACTTCAAACCCCTCAGGACCTTGTACAAGTCATTCAATCCCTCAGTCTGATTCTACATCTACAATAGCAAATTACGAATTACTTAAGTATTTTAAAGCACAAAATAATTCGCTAACTGCATACATGGCATTCAGACAGAAATGCAGTCATGCAGTCTACATATGTGGTGAACACTCAAAAAAAAAAAATCTTCGCAGGAGCAGAATTAAAAGAAAAAGTCAAATGTCTTTGCAAAGGTTCTGCAAATGATTCTCAGCTTTAAATTTGAACATAATCTTGAAAGGCCAACTTGAATGAATTATTCTCTTGCAAGACTTTAATCCAATTTAAAATAACTCTAATTAGTCAAAGTACAAAGTAATACAGATACTGCTTAAAAGGGCAGTGGTTTGATATGGCAAGTCTTTTGATTCATCTTGCTCTTACCAGGTTTTCAGGTCTTGATGTATAAAATTCTGTTTAGGACATGAACTGGGGAGTTGTGGGGGAGACAAAAACCTTAAGTTATGACTGCATAAAAAATAGCAATCACTTAAAAATTACGGTCATAAAGAGCTACACAAATCACACATGAGACTGTGGGTTCTGCTTATTCTCTCCTACAAATAACTAACTACCCTTGACAATTATGCATTAGAAAAAACACAGACTCCAATTATTGTTTCTAAATAAAAACATTTGCAGCACATTTCTATAAAAAAATTACTCTAAGGGTGGAACTCCTGGAGATAGCCAGAAATACATTGATTTTATAGGAATTGTGAATATTATATACTTTTGAAAAATCAAGTCTTGATGTTATAGAACCACATTAGCCCAATGATCTACTGACAAACTTCCTTGCACCCGACTGAAGAATTGTCCCTTGAATTTTTAATAATATCTCAAATATTAAGAAACTGTCTTAAAACAAAGAAAGATCTAACACATTATTTCCTACAACAATGGAGAGTTAATAAAAATCTTTAAATGTGATTTTTTGACATATTAATCTTGTTATTGTGGCTGCTACTGTTCAATAGCTAGGGATCAAGATCTCTGCTAACAGACAATAACAGAACATAAATATTTGTCTCCCCACTGGAAAAAGTGCAACCCATTTCTAAATAGATATTAATTATAATCATCATCTTCTAATGCATTTCTCACTTTTTTCACCTTTCATTTAAATGGAAATTATGAATTTTAGTTGCATCCACAATTCCTTTTGTATCAGTTTCTCACTTTTGGAAAAGATCACTCCATTTTCATCACATTCTTTACTAACAGTAGAGAATGTCTGATTTTTTTTTAAAACAAATTTCTTGACTGCTTGAGCAAATTCTAATACAAAACTACAACAACTCCAATCATTACAAACACTCTTTTGAGTAAAGTCTTTTGTCTGTGATTGGACCTATGTAGAAATACCGCTAAGTCTCATAAGAAATGATTTTTAGAAGCCGTTTTGAAGCTAAATAGTTCAAATACAGCTTGGCAATGAAAGACAACGATGTCCAGTTGCAACTGAGCTTATTTTAAAAAGTGACCGAAGCTCCTGAGTGGAAAAGGAGCTCTTGATCTCACTGTGCAACTACAAAAACAGTCAAAGGGCAACAATTTTCACTACAGATGTGACCTACGCTTCATGAATTCAGAGCTAAACTTCAGCTAACTCACGAAAGCAGAAACTACCTCAGATCAGATTTACTTCTCAGTTAGGGATGAGTGTACACAGAAGCTATTTGCCAGAAAAACACCACTCCATGCAGTTGGCGCCTTATCCTTTTACATGGCTAGCCTCCAATATCAACTTGGAGATTTCCTTGTTCTAAATGCTGGCAGCTACTATAACATAGGCTGATGAAAAAACACTTTTCTCCTTGTAAAATATGTAATGTATCATGGTGATGAATTCTGTTAGTCAACTGAAAACTAACGAAAAATAGAAAAAACCCCCAACCCAACAGGTTAAAAAAGAGACTGCTTCCTTACATACAAAACCCCTCATATTCTTTCCTTTCAATTCCGATCCTAGCTTGCAAACAATAATATCAGAGAATATAAAATTCCTTTATATTATGTATTAATAATCACAATACATTGAACACTCAAATTAGAGACTGCTTAAAACACAGTGCTTTGGAAAAAACAATCATTGTAATCAGATACTGTAAAACAGCTGCTGTACGTTAGAATATGTAATCTTGTTTTCTTTCATGAAGTGATTTGTTAAGACATTACATAGAATAAAACTAGATTTAGTTCTCACATTTCTTTTAAAATGGAGATACTACAAGCACTACAAGGAGGAAAGAAAAAATCATACTTTTGAAAATAATTGATTAGTATTCTAACAGTAATCACAATTAGGATTTCATGGTGTATTCCTTAGCTGGAACACTAGAAAGAATTTATGAAGTTACAATTAAGGTCCCGTTATCACTATGAAAACCACATCATGTCATCCTTTCCACTAGCACTGTAAGTTTCATAGAAAAATCTATGCAAGAACTAGCAAAGCAATACTAAGAGATTTTGGCTGGCACCAGTGACAATAACCTATTTTTAAGAATATTTAGAAAACTGATGGGAAAAAAAAAAAAAAAAAAAAAAAAACTGGCATCACTTTTATAGAAGTTTACCAGAAGTCATTCCTTTTATATAGATGACACTATCACCCTTAGTTACAAGTTTCATCTTTAAACTGATTTTTAAACAATATTTTCCCAAACATCTTAATTTTCACACCAACAAATGAAACATATACTTCTAAATATAATCACAGGAGACTGCACTCATACCCAATCACTCTGGTATTGACAGAGCCAAAGATTTAGTGGATAGCTCTCCCTATCACATATTCCTCCTCTCCTAAAAACTATAAGAAAATAAAGGACATCAATACAACAGTTGCAGAATTTTCCAATTACTTAATTGCAAAAAAAAAAGATGAAAAATTAGAGTTATATTAAATTTTAACATCCAACATTTTTTTGAAAACTGTATCATAAGATTTGTAACAGCTATACTAGGTTCTATTCTGTCAAAAAGACTATGGTTCTGGATATGCATTTAAATATACTATTTACAGATATTGAACAGCCGGGCTTACATTCAGAATAGCAGAGTATACCTAACTCCATCATGTCTAGTTACATTAAGGAATGGCTGGTGTCTGTAACAGATCTCTACATATTTGAAGAAATTAAGAAACCATTTTAATAATGTTTAGAAGGAAAAAGGTTGGGACTCCTTCATGAATGCAGATGGAATGGACTTGTAGTTTGCCAAGTTTTATTTTTATCTCTTTTTCTCTTCGTATATGTCTCTTCCTGTAATCCTCACAGGAGTATACTACCTCTAGCACTAGCAGTATCGTGTTTTACTGTTTTGATGAACTGAAACAGCAGAATTCTTCTGCAGAGCTTCAGTGTGTGCAATATTTCAGAACATACAACTTGTAGAAAATCATCTACCCTTCTTTAGTTACCTATTACAGTATCAATAAGCAGCTCACAAAATACTCTGAAACAGCAAGTTGTTTTCAGCTCTAGACCAGTTGAATCCTCAATTACACTGGACTAACAAAGAACCCAATTATTTGAGGACAACAGACTGAATCTACTTCCATAAAAAAACCTGACAACAAACAAACCCCCCCCAAGCCTCCTCAGCTCAGCAAATATATTGCATCAATCTTTCCCCTCCCCGTGTCCCTTCCCCACAATTGTAAGTGACTTCCTAGTGTAAAAGCACTAAGAAATAACCACACTGTGCATTTGTCCAAGCACAAACCAAATAAAATCAGACGGCTTCAGAAAGCAACATTTATGCAAAGTGATGGTTACTGCATGAAACTCTTGGACTAAGAAACTCCTGTTCAATACTGCACACCATAAAACATTTAAAATCATTAACTAAATACAGAAGAAAAGAATACAAGCTACTGGATATGAAAACTTATCAATCTATCTTAGAGGCATGTGCAGAGATTCAACTGTATGATCAAGCTTTAAGTTTCAACTGATGGCTGCTGCAGAGCAGCTGTAAAAACAGCCAAAGTTTTGTACTACTCAGTTTGAAACATCACTTGTGCTTCTCCTGACCTTTGTATACCAAATTATGTATCTTCAGATAATAAAAGCATTACACTGCAATCATAGTCACCAGGTTTTCTCTTAAACCAACTTCTTACTAAAGGTTCTCTGGCCAACTTGACTCTGATCTACTGTTACTTTTCCATCAACTTTTTATCTCCACAACTTTATTGTCAAATGCATAAGGTTCAGCCTCTCAGCTGTATGAACTGCTATAAAAATACCAAGTCCCTGGTCATGAGGGTACTACAAGTAAAAAATGCAATCACTCATCCTTTAAAAACCGTAGAATTCAAACATTCAGTGAGATTAAATGGTTTACTGCAAGTCAGATGGCTACAGAAGCCAAATTATTAATAAAATTAAAACATTATATTGCTGGTGGTTTCCATAAGAGAATGGCATTCTGAAAAAGCCAAAGACTAACTTAGAAAGAATAAGATGTTGCTAACATTTTCTTTCAACAAATCAAGCTTACACAAAACAAGTAAGATTTTTACGGAAGGAACTGAAGAACACAACATATGAACAGGCTACAGAAAGCCCATTTACACTAAAGAAGAGATGATCAGTTGAAGAAGTGACCTGTTTCTCACCATGTTTAGTTTTTGTTCTGTTTTTTAAGTCTGCCACATATACACCTACATTATGCAGGCCCACCTATCTTTCTCTGCCAGCAAAAGATGTATTTTCTTGTGCATGCATCACACTGCAGAGTCCAGCTTGAAGTCTGGCAGGTTTTAGCTGATTTCTACTGATACACTGGGAAGATGAACACCAAATATTTAGAATTCATTTTATTTACATTTTCACATCCCTTAACTTGATAATACAAATTTTCATGAAAGCAGGCAACACAAAACATGCCCACAAACTGCATAGCGCTCATGAGAATATGGTAGTTCTCCGCTATGTTCTACACCTCTCGAGCAGTTCTCAGTCAGGGGGACTTGTTTTCTTTCTCTCTTTTCCCACTGCACAGAGCAATAAACCTCACGCAACACCTCATCTGCTTCCAGCCACAAGTCTGGAGATAAGAAATTCCAGGGGATGAATCAGCCCCATGAGCCAAAGCAAGTGAAACCAAAAGGGAGCTGCCTTAGATAACTGGTCCCTGTTGTTGCAACTCCAACGTCAATATTTTCTGCAGTCCTGGCTCTCAGCGCTCTCCTTCCTCCAACCCCCCCTTCCCAGCTCACCTCACATGCTCCACATATTCCTTTCCGTTCCCAGCCTTCCTTTCAACACATCCTCCCCTCCTCCTGTTTTTCCATTCAGGCAAACCCTTCTACAAAATTCCACTTCAAAATAATGATTAACAATATTGCCATGCCATCTGTTCTCATATCGCTCTTTCTACACCTTTTAATGCTCCGTTTATGCAGAACGTAATTTTTTTGGAGTGAGGACTATTCACCATTATCTGCACACTGTCGAAACCAACTGGTTTCTGTTCTTAAGTCTTTCATCTTTAATATAGCAGTGGTTAAAAATGACTATTTATTTCCTTGATTAGGTTTCCAACTGCTGGCATAAGAACACAAGCTCACCAATGCTGGCACAATCTGTACGTGCTTAGCAGAACTTCATTCTGTTCTTCCCATTTATCCTAAGTTGAGGGGGTTTGTTGGTGGGTTTTTTGGGTTTCTTTAATGCATCAGATTCAAAACAGGAATCTAGACTGTAAAGATACTAAATTCATCTCTGCATGGGAACTGCAGGTTTACAATTGTACACATGAATGCACAAATTCCTTAAGAACCATACATAAAAAAACCATAATGAAGAATGACCTGAATTACCATGGCAAGTTAAATTACTTTATGCACAACATATCCCACTTTCCTGAAAGAAAACATGGGACAATTTAAAATGGTATTTCTGATACAGAACACCTTCTTAGTCAAATGATGCCTTATATTCACTTACTCTACATCATTCCTATGTTTTCTGTTCAGGTAAAACATCCCAACAAAAACCAGAAAATACAGACCCAGGATTTATTACTTTTACATAGTCATACCGTACCTGAGATATCTACATGGAAGTTTTATAAACACCACAAAACAATTCTTGCTGTAATCAGAAGTGAAATGAAGTGCGTATACTTTCTCCTCAGAGGATGGCATGTTAATAAAAAGGAAGAGGTAACAGCAAAACGCACACTGGAGAGCTCTAAAACAGATTTGACTGTTACCCAGTGGGGAGAGAAATGAAACTTAAGTGAGGAGAAGCAGCCTTGCAATAACGGAACCCAGAGGCCAGTCATTTGTGGTGTACTCTAGAGGTCAATACCAAGGCCAATATTGTTTAACATCTTCATTAATGATCTGGACATTGAACAGGTGCACCCTCAGCAAGTTTGCAGATGATAAGATTTGGAGGAGTGCCTTATACACCAGAGAATTGTGCTGACATTCAGCAGGACCTTGACAGGCTGGAGAAATAGGCAGAGAGAAATCTTATGAAGCCCTACAAGGGGAAATACAAAGTCCTCACCTGGGGAGGAATAACTCCATACATCACTATGGGCTGGAGGCAGACTGTCTGGAAAGCAGCTTTGCAGAAAAGGACCCAGGGGTCCTGGATGAACACAAGCCAGCCATGTGCCTCAGCTGCAAAGAAGGCCAACAGTGTCCTAAGCTGCATTAGGAAGAACACCACCAGCATGGTGTGACCCTTCCCCTCTACTCAGCACTGATGAGACGTATCTGGAGTGCTGGGTCCAGGTCTGGGTTCCCTAGTACAAGGCAGACATGGACATACTGGAGCCAGGCCATGAAGATGATTAAGGCCATGTGAGCCAGGATTTTGTAGCCTCAAGAAGAGAAGGATTGGAGGCGGGGGGGAAGGATCTCCAATGTGTATAAATACCTGATAGGAAGCAGTAAAGAGCGAGTCTGACTCTCCTCAGTGGTGCCCAGTGAATGGACAAGACGCAATGGGCACAAACTGAAACACAAGAAACTTAAAGCTTTGGTTGGGTTTGGTTTTGGTTTTTTTTCTTTTTTTTTTTTTTTCTTCCTCCTGTCATTTGTTTTGTTTTACTGTGAGGGTGGTCAAACACTAGAATTTCCCCAGACACATTGTGGTGTTTCCATCCTTGGAGCTGGTCTAGGTGACCCTGCTTTGTGCAGGGCACTTGGACTAACTAGACAATCCCTAGAGGACCTTTCCAACCTCAACACTAATCTGAGGCTAAAAACACACTTCTACTGTAGGAAATAGACAAACAGATAATACTCACAGTAGAGCTGGGTTGTTTTTACTGCTACTATTTAGGTCTAACAGTAAAGAAGGTTACACCTCAGTTCTACAAAGCTAATTCAAACTGCTCAAAAATTAAAATATTTGATACCAAGTATTTAAAAAAAAAAGATTCATTTTACCTCAATGTAAGAAACTGCCTGTAATCTCTTCTAATTTCCTACAGACAGTAAAATAGATTTCACTGCTTACAAATGTGAATGCCACAAAACCATTTGCTTAATGGTCAATGGATAAAAACATACAAGAACATGAAGGAAGATTCATGTGCAATGAAAAGTGTTTTGTAATGTTTTAGCTAGGTTAAACAGGTAACTTTTTAAAAGGAAATATAAAAGCTACTATATTGAGAACTCCAGAAAATAACCTCCTCATCTGGATAATAAATATAATAGGTGTAGCAGCAATAAAAATTTGTTCATTACTGATCTGAAGGCAATACCTGCAGAAGTGAAGGCTGAATCAGTTTCCAATTCCCACTGCTTAATAAGATTTGTGCTACACAGAAAACCACCTAGGTAGTTTCAAACACAAAATGAAAGACTCATTATACATCTCATTATACAAAACTCAGAAAACTTGTATTGTAAACCTCCCCTGAGGAGTAATGCCAAGTATTATGGATTAGGTGCAACATTCCACAAACCTTTCAATATTCGCACGGAGTATCGCATGTTGATATTGCATCTAAAATAGGACATAGCGCCTTGCTGTAGTAAACACTGGTTTAGTCAGTAAACAGTACAGAGGCACAACTTGAATGTAAATAAAAAGCGGCTGCTCTTACTTTCTCTGTAATTTTTAGGAAAAGAACCTGTCACTGAGGGACAAATGCAACCTAGCAGTGATCTCTGTAGTGAAGATTCTTTCTTTTCTTCTTCTTTCCAAATGTAAATCAGTTTTCACTAACACCACCAAAACCTTCCAGTAACTTTTACAGCTGCAGGGTAATCAACTTAAAGACAGCTACCTGGCAACCTTTCCACACCATTTGGATACAACTGTGTTTACCTTGACACACAAACAGGCTGTACGGAGCACCTGGATACTCACTGCTGACAAGAGCAATCTCAGTAACCCCATAATGGTTGAGGTTGCCAGGGACTTCTGGAGGTCGCCTGGTCCAAACCCCCTGCTCAAGCAAGGCCACTTGCCCAGGACCACGTCCAGATGGCTTTTGAATATCTCCAAGGTCAATGACTGCACAACCTGAGAATTTGAGAAGGCATGCACACATACACCAAGGTCACATAACATAAACTCAAACATGCAATCAACATGACGGACTGCATACATATAAGTGGGGGAAGAAGTTACCCGAAATGGCTGTCTGCATGCTGATCACAGAAAGGCTGGAGCATACAGACATCAAATGGTTCCCTAATAACCCATATGGCCCACCCCAGCCAGCAAGTGTGAAGTTTTATTTAAATGCCCTGCTAAAAACCCCACAAACTTCTACATACCTTATAACTTCTCTGTAATAAAAAGCAGCTCTTGAAAGCAAAGAAGCTTAACACACACGCATGAATGAAGCCTATGCAAACACTGGCATTTCAGACAGTCCCTATATTTAGTACAAACTTTTCTGGTATTTGTTTAGATTCTTGCATCTTTTGGGCTCTATCCTCAGTCTTAAAGCAACTGTATCACAGTTACTGCCTGTTCGCAAGCTCATACATTTGATTATTCCATTGCATTCCTCAAAATTATTGGTTTCACCAGAATACATAGGTATCATGAATAACAGTGCAATTACAGCCTAACTATACAGATTTCATGGCAGATCTTTGCAACCAGTCCCTGGACATTGTTAATCAAGCCTAGGCTTTAATGTTATACTTGTTACCACAACTATAGCTTTGGTCAACATATAAAAGAACATTATTTTATTGTTTACATTAATTTATTGTTGGGCAGGGTAGTAGCACAGAAATAACACTTGTAGACAGTAGCTTCTTCATTGTACTATCAGTTCTGCTATTGATTTGATGTGGGACCCTAAGCAAATCCCTTCTTTTCTTTACACAGGTATTCCTTGCTGTTTGTCAAGAATAGGCTCCTGAAATGTGAGATAGCAATTCAATAGACAGTGAAACAATTTTTCCCCATAGAATAAATGTAATATAGAGGAGACATATACAGGAACTTAAAAAATGCACACAATTGTAACACACAGGGACAGTACATATGACATGGTGGACAGAGAGGAAGAAGCAAGTTCATCAGTTGTCAACTCAACATTCAACGATGACAGATGACGAAGATGAGATGCTGGCTTTTCAGAAGCTGGAGATACAGAATGCTTAATTAAAAACAAAAAAAAAGTTGATTGCTAATTGCCCTGAGATTTTGATCAGCAGATCTCCCTTAACAAGAGACTGAATCTCCAGTGACCCTGTCCAATCATTCTGAAAGATTTCAGCTGCTTCATCTGCAAGACTGAACATCCACTGTAAATCTTTTAGTGCGAGTGTTCATGCTGCCTCTTTCCAAATGGTTACATTTTCATTGTCACCATCATCCTTCTCAGAGGCCCACTGCACACAGAGGTCAATCAAGTCAATCAAGGGTAAAGGACAAAAACAGGGTAATGACAACAGTTAGCAGAATAGGGTATTAAATGATCAATATTGGAACTCTGAAACAAGAGATTGAGAAGAAACAGATAGCATGGTGTTACCACATCTGTTTCCTTCTTCCAGAGATTTATTTTGTCCACTCAGACTGCAAAAATTACTAAGCAGGAGCTGTTTCTCACTGAGTGTTTGCACATTGTCTAACCCTGCCAACCTTAGTTGTGATATGCATGTGCTACCCTGGTAAAAATAAGAGACACAACTATTTTCAGGCCAGTGTGTTATTTTGAGGAGGTTCATTTTACATACTGAAAAAGAAGATATTTCAACAAGCAGCCAAAAAGCACCCTTAAGAAGTATGTAACAGAACTGAAAGTTGTAGCTGAGACAAATACGCTGTTAGTCTAATTCCAAGGGCACTGATGGTAAAAATCAGTCCCAAGTTATATATTAGACCCAATATAGATGCAGTTATTTTGTGAAACACTTTGAAGTCTGCAACTGATGGAGTTCTAAGCACATAGTGTCAGTTATACATGCATTCTCTGATTGAATTACAAAAGCACAAATATATTCAGTGACTTGACCAAGAGGTACTCTAAAGTAGCGAACAGAAGAATGGTTATGAAACCAATATCTGGATTCTAGTTAGAACATTGATTTTGTCACAATATATTAAGGTTTATTTAAAAAACAGAATTAAAGCAAGTCCTTTATACATGAGTACTAAATTTGCTACTTAATGAGTTTCATGCCAGCTGAGCAGAATCTCACAGTTTATTCAGGCAGTCTCTCATTGCTCAAACAACTCAGCAGGCAATCTATACAAAGTATGTAACAAATGCCTCAAAAAAAGGAGAAGGTTCTTAAAAAAAAACCACAACACAAAACCCCCACAACACACTGGAAAACACATCCTTTTAAGAACCAGGTAAGTTACAGGCTAATGACCTCCAGTCACATCACTGACAAAACTCAAGCATTGAAAACAATCTCAGAATAAATACATCATCTCAAATTCCTCATTCCTACTCCAGCCCTGTTCAAGTCTCACAAAAGCTATAAACCTCTGGAGAAAAGAGAAACAAATGGACATGAGGCTATTTTTCAAATAGCTCTTCAGAAGTACGAGAAGCCTGCCAGTGCAAGATGCAGAAATGGTATGCTGGAAGTGGAGCTGCACTGTACGATGCTGAAAATCTTCTAGGCCATGCTGCAGTCCACAGACTAATCCCCTATCAAGAGTTATACGCTGGTATATATTTGGGTGTGAAAACGTAAGGCAGAGGCATAAGCCTCACCACAATGGCTGTATCCTATTTTGCATCCTCATACCCTCACTATGAAGCCACAGAAGGGACTAGAAAACAAGTGCCCACTTCTGCGAAATGGAATATAGGAAGTAGTGGCAACTGGAACGATGCTCAGCTGTGAACACTGGGATAATGAACCGAGGCGGCTATGGAGAATGACCATTGTGGGACACAGCATCTGAAATGGTAGCGAAAATAAGGGGAGAAAAAAGTTAATCACGAGCTGAGCGTAGAAAGCAGAAAGTTCCTGCAATGAGCTCATTCCTTCCCAAATGAGCGGCAATGGAGGAGAAAAAGACACCGGGATGGGAGGATGGGATTAGATATACAGCCTGGCCAGGTCAGTGAAGGGGGAAAGGGGAGGGAAGAACAGAAGAAAGAAGATAAGCAGGCCCCCTCACTGAGTCATACCAGAGCTACTGCTGCTGGAAGGGAGCCAGATTTGAGCTGGAGTGTTTGCCTCTGCTTTTTTCCCCCTCTCAGAAAACCAAGGGCAGGTGAAGCCACCAAACTTGGACATCTAGCTGAAATGCATTCAGATTTTGCTGACTGTAAAGTCCTACTCTAAATTACACCTAGCCTCAGAAAAACTTGGCATCAAAAGCATGCAAGAGTGACTTAAAAACATCCTCTTCTTTGGCTGAGTTTCTGTGCTGCCCTGAAGTAACACTCATTCTTGGATCAGTGATTTCATAATGTAAAATACAAAACCCTTCAAAAAGAGACAAATATATAAAGTGGCAGTTGAGGACAGCGGAGTTACAGTATTCCTCAAACTACACATTACTTTTTCTTAGGTAAATTCCTAATCCACCTTCTCCAAAGGCCCTCCTGTCAATTGAACACATATTTCTCAGCCTAACATCCTTCAAAAGCAATTTTAAAATGTGTACCTATTTCTGTAAAATGTATCATGTATATCAGCCTCCAATCACGCCCAAATCAGAATTCTGATTTTAAAAATGTTTCAACTATCTGTTTTACAATACTTACTATCATACACCAACAGGTATCTTGTATGCGGTTTACTATTAGCGTCCTCAGCTACTTCAACTCAGTCTTGTTAAGTGAAGCCATAATTTAGCAACCTCAGCTCGTTTGTTAATGTCTCTCCTAACATGACATCTAGTCTCACCCCAATTTCTTTATGGATGGATTTACAGTTTAGTTCTGTCTTCCTGCAGTTGAATAAGCACCTGACAGAAACACCCAACTGAGCATTCACATACTTATTTTGAAGTGGTCGGTGAAATCTTGAGGAAAGTCTCCAAGAGCTTGAAATGGCCAAAAGCTAGCAGGAAATAAATCAAACTTTGATACCTCCATACACCACAACTCAGCAGCAAGAATGACAATTCAAGAATTACCAATTAAACAAAAGATCATACGTAAACAAAAAATTCAATTTTCATTATGATTTTCACTCTAATAAACAGGCCTTGCAATTTCTCAAAGGTTTTTTTCTTTTTATGAAAAGCATTTACAAAAATTGCTAGCTAGCAGAAAAGAAATACTGCCTGAGAAGATAATGAAATTTTGTTTCATAGTTGAGCATTACCTAGTGAATCAGAGTCTATTGTTTTTAAATATAAGCAGCAATATTACGAGACAAAGACTACTATATCAAATAATATCTACGATCTTACACAACAAAGCATGAATTTAACACTGCTTTCATTGTATTACCACCATGGCAGTGTTGTAGCATTCCTGAAATCATACTTTTGTCCGAGTCACTATGTCAACAGACATGCCAGTCTGCTTCAAGCACCAAATGGCTAAAATGGAATCAAATGGCTCAACTGGCTAAGGTGCTTTTAAACATAAATTTTAGTAGTGCTTCACTTCACCTTTTGCTATTGAAGTCAGAATTTTACTCTTTGTATTTCACAGAACAACAGAAAATAGTGGGCGGATCTTGGGCTTAAAAAAAATTTTGATTCCTTGCCTTTCAAGCTCTTATTATGCAAAGATGTAGGACATCAAGAGATGACTCGCATAGTCTTGCCAAATACAATGAGATTTCTTCTTCAAAAGACCTAAAGAAGTTGTCAAACGTTATTGCCAACACAGTCCATTCTAGGAGTTCATCCTTCCATTATTTTTAAGTAAAAGTCTGTTTTTTACCTCCCCCAACCACCATAGCATAAACCACTTCAGTTTTATAGATCGTACCAGCAAACCTTTACAAATCAATTGTTGAGTACAGGATTACATAAAAGCCCTCAAAGATAAGAACACTGGCAATCCTTGTCATTCATATACTTCACTGAACACACTACCTCCAGAAGAAGAAGTAGAAAGAGTAGGTAGGTGCCTTCATAACCAACGTTCATAGCTGATGCTACACACAAGATACAGTGCTCTTAGACATTTGACTTTCTGAACATCTGCAAAAGCCAATTCCACATACCAATCAATCCCCCTTCACTCAGCAGGTGGAATTTGGAGTCTGTTCTGAACCTGACTCCCAATTAGCTGCACAGCATGGACACACAGCTTTAAACATACTAAGATTTGTGCAGAGCTAATCATGCCGGAGGTGAAGCAGCCTATACAGACATAGTGGTTTGCTGTCATGTAGGCAGCATGGCAACTGAGCACCTTTCCCGCAGGCAAGAAATATACGTTAAACCCAATGAGAAAGGGTTATTCTTATCCAGACCAACTCAAGTGAAGACAAGCACCACACTGCCTGTAAGCCAAACAGTAAGTACAGCCCATTGTCTTATATAGTATATTAGAAGTTGGTTTTACTACTTTTTTTTCCTCACAGAAAACGTCAGTGTAGATGTAAGTGATTTTACTTAATTTTATATTTCAACTCTCAACAACTGGATAGCCCTCTCTCTGAAGCCACATACATTACTTCTGACAATGACTGCTTAGGTCCAACACCTCTGAAAAGAGAAAGAATTACATTTGTCTCCTCTTGTTAAAAAGAAAAATAATGTAGAGGTGTAATAAGAAGTTCTTGAAGCCTATTAGCAAACTACTAAAGGTACAGAAAGGAAAAAAAGCCATTAAAAAGTTTAACAAGGAAACAAATAGAAGGAAGTGTGACTTGGCTATCTTTGCAGACTGTAGTGAAGTGTCTCCTCCAACCAAGATGAATTAGAAACACTTCTATTAGGCAAACTAATATTAAAGTTTATGTTTTGGGAAGCCAAGGATTTCCTACTGTGTTCATAATAGCTGGACAACTAAACTACTTCACTGTTTACTTTATGATGCCACATTCATGATATGGCATAGCCTAAACATTTCCTTAAAAGAAAATAAGCCTTAATGAGTTAACCACATGCATGCACAGAAAGCCTGCTACCTGCCAGACAACCTCAGGCTCTACATTTTTTAATAATGAAATAGTTACTCGTGCCATTACATAAATATTATTACATAATATCTCCTTTGTATGCAAAATTAGAACTACAATCAAATAGGTCCCACATTTCAATATTGTATCTATTAATCCTACTCATCCACTTAATAATTTGGAGCTATAGATGCATCAGATCACAACAGCTTTTATATCTCACATTCCTCTGTGCCTAAACAGAGAACCGATAGATAATTCTAAACAAACAAACAAAAAAAAACCAAAACCACGAACAAAAAAATCTGTTCTACTACAATAACCAGGTGAAGGGAAAGATACCATTACTATGCTTTTTTATTACATGTTTTTTGTCTTGCCTAACATTTAATGTACATACCAATACCTCATTTTCAACATGTAAGTCAATAAAATATGCAGAAATACCTTAATTCCCAAGGTCAGCATTACACAACAGAAGTATAAAGGGGTCACAAGCAATGATGCTTAACATGTCTAACATCTCAAAGAACAGGGTTTTTTTTCCAACTTAATATTTAATGTATGGGTAAACAACAATAAATATTAAATTCATTTTCCTAAACATTAAATGTTAGAAATTTGTTCTGATGGTCAGAAACATACTTGAGACGTGGGAAGACTATAACCGTAAGTCCCATAGAGAAGAGGCAATGAAGAAGTAGGCTGTGACATTAGGAAGTCTCAGGGGGCAACATGTGGCCAGCGGTTAGGATGTTCCCTTCTGCAGTGCAGCACCAATGCCTATCGTTTTACACGATTTGTACCACGCTAGCGTAAGATCAACATAAAAACCCCACTTTGTAAGTACTGCAGAAGTCTCACTTGCGACTGCGTTCAAAGGTTTCGCCTTGTACGCTTTCGCTATTCGCCTCACAGAAACACACCTCCTGGTGTACCGTCTTCACCCCCCGCCGTGCCCACACGCCGTTATCCTGCCCTTTATGGGGGCGGGGGGCGCGGAGCGGGCGGCTGCCCCCACTGTTTGCACAGCTGCCGCCGCTCGCTCGGGGCAGCCCCCACGCCGGCCGCGCCGCGCACAAAGCCCCGGCGGCCGCAGGCCCCCCGCCCCAGCCCGCACCTGCGGCCCGGTCCCGCGGCCCCC